>JAOPJM010495523.1:0-10876 GCA_027124095.1 Muusoctopus leioderma | reverse complement strand
ATTTTACTAAATTCCTCCAAATTCTTGATTATTTTCAAAATTAATTGAAAATCATAGACAGTGTATTTCATTAGAAATATAGTAACGAAAGGGTTAAGGAGATTGGGGGCTCAAGCTTGACTAGTATAATCCATGATGGATCTAATGTATTATTTGTACACTAATGTTGTTGTTTCTTTGTGATACATGAAAATGCTCTTAGTGTGTCAATGTTTTAGAAATATTGTAGGTAATTTCTAGTATATTTGTCTTCTGTGTGTGGTATATTTATGTTGTTGAGTGTTATAGTTGGTTGTATTTGATGTTTTCTGCTGTTACTGGTAAGAAGGGTTCGGTAGGTGCTACATTAAGTCTATTTGTCTGTAACAAGATTTCTAGGTGGTTGATGTAAAGCTGGAGAAGTTGTGCTGCAGTGTCAGGGGAATGCTGGGAGTATGTGATTGTCATTTCATCTGTATATGTGGCTGTGTGTATGTTTTGTGGAGGTGTGAAAAGGTCATCTAAGTAGAGATTGAAGAGAATGAGTGAGAGAATAGAGCTTTGTAGTACTCCTTTGGGGAAACTATTTAAAATAATTTTTTATTGTTGTTTGTTGTATTCTATGTAGCTTGGTGACCTGGGAGGTTGTTTGCCAGCCAACATTTAGTGTCATTTCTTAGTGAGGTATTTAAGACTTTGTTTATGAGTGCATAGCGGAGAATGGAGTCAAATGCTTTACTTGTGTTGATGGTGGTGTGTGTGTGTGGGGAGTAACAGAATTGTTTGTTATTGAAACTGTTGCATATCATTTTTGTGAAACTTGCCAGTTTATATTAATGGTATCCTTTATATTAATGGTAGCCTTTTATCCATGCTGATTTACAAGTACTTACATTGGATGTTATATAAATCAGTTGTACCACTTGTGTAGAAGTTCTTCATTCATTGTATACTAACAGTTTTCCTAATTCATGTTGTGTTCACTGATCAATCTATTCCATCATTTAGTAGCTGTATTAACAAATCATACATACACCCTAAAGTGGTGGAAAAATGTCTAAGAAGACTAGCTTGATATGCAGGTTCAGTTTCTTGTTGAGCCATTTCACTTACTCATCCTACTTCAAATTTCTGGCTATATCAATAGCCTAGAGAGGCATGCTGTCTGCCAGGTTGCCTTTCCTATGACACTATATAAAGAAGCAACCTTCAGTAACAACCCAGCACCCAACAGTTAACACTTCTCACTCACAATGTTTTGCATCACATGACAGAAGAAACACTTTTTTACTCTCACAAACTTCAGCTGTAATTAGGGAAGATGAAGAGAGAATAGATTAAATTTGACATAAGTGAGTCCAAAGGCCCAGTTTTCAGTGCCACAATGGCGTTTATGTCCACATGATACCATATGCACACAAACATAACATAAAGGTGGCTTTGACCCACAAAGGAAACTAGAATGGTTTCTAGAAAGGATAAAGCACAAAACCTCTACATACTGCATAGATCCCTTCACATGAGCTCTGATAGAATTATTGAAAACCCTACATCAATTCCTGATTGGCTGACATAGGAAAATATATTCCTGATATTGAACAAGAAGACACGACCAAATTAAAAAAAGTACAGAATGATTTAAGCCAATAAAGAAGCTTCTATGTAGTCACTCAACTTCCACAAACTCCTAACTAACTTTAGTCTTAAATCTTATGGTGGCATGATCAAACACAAGTTCATCCAAGAGTAATATGCCAGTCATTTTTACACCTACATATCTGAAATACAAGACCACTATGTTGCTCCTACACATTCAATTCACTATCTCCTTCCTACTGATGTACTCAAGGCAAAGCTAACATACTGAGGGCTGCTACAACAACAGTAATGACACTAAGTTGAAAGTGATTACATATCAAGAAATCATCTTGAAAATTTGGACTCTATTCATAACAACAGCCTTAAAATTGTACTTGATGAACATTATTACTTTTTTGATTGTCTAACTTTCAATATCTCAGTTTTTTTATGAGCAACTTTAAAAAAAAAAAATTACTTATAAAATAAGAAGGGGGAGTTCCCACAACCTATATAGGACTTCTGTCCTCTCAGACTAGTGAGAACGACAATGTCATGTTCAGTTTGAAATTTTATATGCCGATGTCTGCAGCAAAACATGTAGGCTGTAAGGGAATTTCAGAGGGTTGAAGTTCTGGGTAGGAAGAATTAGTGAGTGCTTAGTGCATGGTTTTTAGGGGGTTTTTGTGACAATAATAGAACTGAAATGAGGAGAAGTGGGCTTACATGGAAGGGGTATGCAGCTAGCTTGTTCGGAGGGGCAGAGGCCTTTGTAGTAGGGTTAAAAGAAACAAAAAGAGAAAACAGCATAGGTATGAGCTAAGTAGTTGCAGTGTGACAATCAGTTGAATGGCCTTCTTTTAGATGTGGACTAGGATGTTTATGTGTACAACAACACCATCCCATGGATGTGTGTGAGCATACTTCAAGAGGATCAGCAAGTATTCAGGACTGATGGGTTTTCTGATATTGAAGAAGAATCCTAGTTTATGGGACACAGTTTTTGTCAATGTTATATCTGTGAGGTCACCAAGAGAGATTAAGAGTTCTAGCATCTGAAGCGATTTTAACCCATTCATGACTATATTTCTAATGAGTAGACAGCTTAAATGTTGCAATTCATTTTCAATGTAATCAAGATTTTAGAGGAGTTACGTAAAATTTCTGTAATTTCATAGATTAGTGTATTATGTTGGTGTAAATCTAGTGTTCTGATACATGTTGTAATGGGATTTTTATGGAGATATTCATATAAATATGAACACTTTAGTATAGGTGATCTTGAGTGGTTTGATATTAAAAGGGTTAAAGGTTTTAATTGTTTACTTTTCATGCTTTAGTCAATTTTTGTCAGTAGGCACTGCTTAACTGTGTATGAGTTGTTATTATTATTATTAATTCGTTAGTCTTGTTTTTATTGCATGCTTTCACTGCACTACCGAGCACAGCTCTGTGTGCATTGGGCATGTACAGTGTTTTGTTTTATTTTTGTTGTTTCTATTGTATTGACAGTACTGTACATAATGTGTGCAGTACCTAGTAGTGCTATTTTCCATATGTTGTAAATATTTCTAAGTCATAGGGGTTTTGTTAATGTATTTGTCTGTGTGTTTTTTTTATCATTCCCAAGGCACCTATTATTATAGGGATTGTTTCTGTTTTCATTCCCCACATTCTGGTTATCTCTATTTCCAGATCTTTATACTTGTATAATTTCTTCATTTCTTTGAAAGATATATTGTGATCTGTTGAAACTGATACTTCAATTGTGAGGCATCTCTTTCCCTGGTAGTCCTTGACAACAATGTCTGGTCAATTAGCCTTGATCTCCCTGTCTGTGTGTATTGGCATATCCCAGAGTATGGTCACTTTGTCCTTCTCTGGGACCTTTTCTGGTGTATGCCTATACCACTTCTTTTCTGTTAGTATTCCATAGTGCTGGCATAACTTCCAGTGTATGAAGGTCCCAACTCTGTCATGCCTGTAAACATATTCTTTCATGGCTAAGACTAAGCAGCCACAGACAATGTGGTTAATTGTTTTTTCCTCATCTCCACATATTCTGAAGTTACTTACTGTGTTCTGCTTCATTATATGCTTCTGGTGATTTCTAAAATCACTATAGCAAATCATAAAATAACTTTACAGACTATCTACAATTTTATTTGAGAACATTTTAATTTTCTATCAAGATAGTATTATTATTTGAAATGAGTTGTGGTGTAAATCCTTTTACTTATTTAATTCTTTTGAGACAAAGTCTGCGGATGCTTCTATGCTAAATAAGATTAAACCATTTTTATGAGATACAAAAATAATAAGAGTATTATTGTTTAAGAGGGTGATGGATTGGCAGAATCGTTAGAGCATCTGACAAATTGCTTTGCAGTATTTAGTTGATAAGAAGATATTGTGCCAACTAATGTGTGGGAAATAAGTCTTAGGGCTTAGAGGCTTTTAACCCTTTATACCCTAAGTATAAGATGCTATACTTATGAGTTTAAAACCTGCTAAAGGTACATAATAGGTAGCGAATTGGCAGAGTTGTTAAAGTGTCAGTTAGAATGCTTTACAGTATTCGTTTTGGCTCTCTGCATTCTGGTTCAGATCCTGCCAATGTCAACTTTGGCTCTCATCCCTTCGGGCTTGATAAACAAAGTACCAGTCCAGTACTGGAATCGATTCTTTTCTCTCTCAAAAAATCAGTTGTGGTCAGGCCTAGAGAGGGGATGGGCACTGCTAGGTTTAAATAAATGACCAAGAAATGCTGCATATACGACGGCGCCCCTGCAACTCCATTAGGAGTTAAGGGCTTAGAATCGGAAAAGTACATATGTCGTATCTTTGTAGTTATACTTCAGTCTAAATAAAGCTGGAAAATACACAACCCACTATCATCATCATCATCATCATCGGTTTTACGTCCGTTTTTCCATGCTAGCTATATATATAAAATATAATGGTTAGCTTTCAGAAGTGTATTCAGGTATAAAACAGTTTTTGTAAAAATTCCAACTGTTCAAATTTGTAAATCCAAACAGCCAAGAAAAATAATAAGAAAAAAAATAGATGTAAAAATACTGAAAATGTGAAATCACATTTAAAGTCATGTGAGTTTATTTGATTTGAGGTTTAAATTAGTTTTATGATAATCATTAAGTCATTGGTATTCTGAGGTAAGGTAGTATCAAGACCAGTAAAATCTGTTGGAAAATGTTTTAAGATTAAAAAAACAAACAAACTATTTTACTGAGTGTGTATTTTTTAAGTCTTCATAATCTACACGCCATAAGTAACCTTTTATTGAAGAATATTCCAAAACAAATAAATAAATACAAACATAGGAAACCTTCCAAATTGTTATGTGATAAGTTAGTTTCTTTTTTTTTTTTACTGCTTATCATTTTCTTTTTATATCTCTTATTGTTGTTATTAATTCAATACAAGGAAATACAGAAACATTTGATTGGTTGCTTTAGTTCTCTCATCTCACTACTTTATGGTGAAATAATTGCTGTTCATTTTACAGTGTATATCTTAAATCTATAAGCTTAATTTACAATTCCTTAGTAAAAAATGAAAGAGAAAATTAATTTACATTGCTCAAATATATTATTCATACAATGAACAGAATTTCGACTTGAAGTACAAATATGAATCCCTAAAATGGTAACTGACTAATATACAAATTTATTCAGCTCTCAACTACAATTTATGTCACTTTTTCGAAAGTAAAATCTATTATTATTCAATGTGCATTAATAGTATTAATAATATTAAGCCAAATACATTGTTTTTTAAATTATTGCAGTCAAATATTTCCTCAGACTTGTACCATCAGTTTAAGATTTTGAGGTTTAAAGTCCATGGAACAACTACAAATGAACCAAAGCAAGAACACTAAATTTAAAAGTACTGACAGAGGTTAATGGCAGACTGTATAATTGATAAGCCAGTTGATAGTTTAAAACTCCTTCTACAAACTCTTATGTGATTGACAAAACAACAGCAACAACAATGAACCAATGAGGGGGGGGGGGGCTTTATATGGACGTACAATGCTGTCAAATCTCCCGAAAATCATACCTTACCATCTTAAATAAGAAAAGGACACATTAGATAATGTAGTCCCTAGATAAAATAACTTTATCAAAAGTATTTTGTAATGTATTAAAAAGGTATTTTTTTGATTATTTTGTGTTTTGTTTTCATTAATCTTTTTTCTTCATAGAAACTATGTAGAACTATATACACCTGACATTAATAAAGTTTCATTCATGTTATATACACTTTCCCTGTCTCTTTCTCATCTCATTTTGTGTTTATATATTGTGGGTGGGTATATGAAGAGCATCCAGCCATAAATTCTTCTTTTCAGTTAATATGCTCTAAACTGTAAATATATATAGCCCTCTGTAAATATATAGACAGACTTGTAAAATGTAGACCTATCAAACCCATGCAGTCTTGATAAAGTATGTATATATAATACTAAAGCCTTTGATATTGAGTAAATGAGGTAAATGAATAAACAATTATGATAATGATTGTTGTTGATTTTGTGTATCTTTAGTCGGCCTTGCTCAAGCAGCTTGATGGCACATAGGTAGCTAGCCAGGCACACATATGGGGAAAAATGCACTGACTCAGCATTATGGATTTACTAAGGCTCCAACATGCTGAAGTCTACACTGAATTCCAGTAAGCAGTGGTTTATCATAGGAGGTGATTTCCTCCACTGTCCAGTCGTCCATCATTATAATTTTCTTCCTTATCATCTTCATCATTATCATTTTTTTAAAGGAACAAGTGATAATGATGTGGATAAAGGAGCAAAAATAATAATGGTGGAGTGCTGCCTTGTGATAGCAGTGATAGTGGCTTATGTTTCATGATATCTACTTTAAATGAAAGAAAAAGTGATGCTAAAGGTTTGAATTGTAGCCAAGAATTTTATATTTTTGATATTATGCTCCTAATCATACTAAAGTATTTAAGTGGAAAGCACAATGTTCCCCAGCTGGTTCAATAATTTCTTAGTGAACTGAATACATTAAGGGAAAATAGAATCTTTTAAAGTATTCATCTAAAAAGAAGTCCTTGGCAATCAACTGAATAATAATTTCCTAAATGCTTGTAGTAAGGGAAGTCAGGTAATGATAATATATTTAACAGTAATGGTCATTCAATACTGCTCAAGTTTTTAACCCACCCTCTACAGTAAATCAATATCTCATAGACAAAGAATAAAGCAATTATCTTTAGTCTGCTATGAAATGAGTATGTTTTAAAATCTATTTACATACTTTGTTTTTTGGTAGAAAAAATATCGTTAATATGGTGCGGTAGATTTTCCTGCTATTGTTTTGTTTTCATTTTTCTTTAGCTTGTTTGGTTTTTTTAAATATTTGAGATGGCCATAATTCAAAACAACATTTTTTATTAGTTTCTAGAAGGATAGTGAAAATTTCAAAATAATTTATGCTTTTGACTGTAACTTGCATCATTTTATAATATGAAGTCTGCAATAAAACCTTGGCGTACTGTTGTTGTTATTATTGTTTAGTTCCATGTCATCCTTGATCAAGCAGACATATAGCATATAGATAGTCAGTCAAAGGACTGACTGTGATTCACAGATCCACTGTGCAAATATACTATGCCTCTGCCTAGTTGAGACTGATACTGTGCACTTTGTCATGCAGGGAATTATAGTATGGGGTGCAGTGTGGCAGCCCAGGCAGGTGGATATTTTTTTTTTTCCCATTGTCTATCTAGTCTGTTTTTGTATGCCAATAGGTTTTGGAGGTGGCCACAGCAGAAGCAGGTGTGGTAGAGGCTTTTGGTGATGGTTAGTTTCAGTTTTCTTTGGTCAAAAATATCTGCCTCATGTAAGCAGGGAGTCACCAACTATATAAACACATCGGATATTGGTCTGGTTTTGTTCTAGTTATACTATTACTTCAATCAAAATATTAAAAGGCTAAATAAATATGACTAATATAAAATGATGAAGACTCCCATAATTGAGAAAAAAAGGAAAATAAATTTGTTCAATTAAATTTATAAATGGGTAACTTGGGATTGAGCAGCAAATATATGTTCACATTTAAAAGTGCTGGTGTTGACATAAAGAGAATAGGAAAATAGAGAAAAATATGAAAACACAGGTTCTCGCATTTTTATCCCATTTCATATTCAGTTTATCTCCACACCAGTGTATTCATGAAAGTGTATTCACAAGCTGTATTCATGAAAGAAACAATTTGGGAACAGGATATGAACTAAACAATCCCTGTACCATTATGATCAGCTCAGAAATGCACTGCATTGTGAGGGGATGTAGTTGGAGATATGATATTCAAATCAATCTATACATTTCCGAAGGAGCTCCTTTTGGTTGTTGATTTGGGTTTTGAATATTTGATTAGGATAGATTTTTAATACAAAAATGTCCAATATTCCTATTGAAGTCTTTAATACAAACTGTAACCTCCATATTCCGGTAGGTATCTAGATACCTTTTTATAGACAATGATGTTGCTTTTTCATATGCTCTTTAATATATACGTGAAACAGACTAATAGTGCTGCCTATGTAGCAGGTTGATAGTGCTGCCTATGTAACATTTGTTACACTTCATACATTCAACAGAATATACCACATAAAGCTCTGAAGCTTTTTGTCAGCATTTTTAATTATACAAAAGGCTAGTGTACATATTCTGTCAGAATTAGATATCTGAAATCTGTTTATTCAAAAGATAGTTGCTTTGGGAAGGTTTGAAATGAGCTTGTTGTATGTGCAGCTTTTTTCTTTGTATTGCAGATTTAATTGCACTAGAAATATGTTTGTTTAGGTGTAGCAGATATTCTGGAAGATCTTTTTTATTCACATTATTTTTTTCAATCATAGCATTAAAAAAGATACTGAGTTTTCATTTAGTCTGAGGACATTATGGAATCTCTTAATGTTTATTAGCTGATTTAATTGTCCCTCTCTGTCTATCTCCTAACAATGCTGTGTGCCTTTGTTATGTCATAACAGTGTTAATATTGTTTACAGTTAATGTTCTACTTAAATAGATTCATTTCTCAATTAGGGTTTATTAAAACTTAGAAATACCTTAGAAGTATTTAGAAATACCATAAACAAGCCACTTCATAATCCTGGCTAACAGATAAACAATCTAGCCCAATTAGCCTAACTATCACATAGTCTTAGCTGTCATTTAATTCTCATAACTCTCCAATTAATTACCATGCAAACCAATAAGGGAGCCTCTACATGATCACTTGACTTGCAAGTAATAGTAGCAGCCAAATCTCCCTCAAATCAAACCCTACCATCTAAAAAATGGAAAAGACACGTTAGATAATGTAACCCTGGACAACCCTAAGAAAACAGGATTGTCACAGCTGGAATGCCTCTCATGGTAGGTCTGTTTGGGGCTAAACAACAACAACTCATTACAATGTGTAATAAACACTGTTTACCACATGGCAACATTATTCCATAAACTAACAATTCCATACAGTTCTCCATATGAAATGAAGAAATCCTCTACTTTAATATTTTATTATTATTTTTATTTCATATTTGTAATTACTTCCCAGAATTATTATTACAGAAGAATTTGTTCATGCCTGGACATGCACACACAAACACACATACAAATGCAGATTTAAGCATACACACACACATGCACACACACACACACACACACACACACACACACACACACTCCATAGGTTGGTAATACATATCATAATATACATAAATACACAGATATAGATATAGTTAAAACATCACATATACACATCCACCCTTTATTTTTGTGTTGATGCACGTAATATTAATGTATTTCTCACATAATAACTGCCCAGTGCAATATTATGTCTATATTCAATCAATTTAGTTGTGCTATTAGTGGTAATGCAAAACTCTGAGTGGCAACAGAGACCAATCTTAGGTTTATAATAAATATAAGCATTTGTTTATATATATATATACATACATACATACATACATACATACATACATACATGCATGCATGCATACATATATACATACATACACACACACACAAACACACACATATTCATACAAAGAGAAAGAGAGAGATTATGATCAGGTGATCGTAGTAATCCACAATACAAAAAAATTCAATGTTACAAACAGAGTAGGTATATTTAGTTTATTCTTTCCTTACAACATGGCCAGATGTTTCAATTCTTATTTCTACTGAGGAGAAATGAGAATTGAAACATTTGGCCATTTTGTAAGGAAACAATAAGCTGTATATATATAGAGAGAGAGATAGATATACTACACACTTATCCACAAACATGTCTCATGAGTTTAGGTAATCAATCCATGATGCCAACAAATGTACTGATACACAAATCAGTAAAAGTAATGCCAGTTGTTCATAGCATTTTCATAAGTAGCAGTAAGCTATACTATCACTCTGTTGATAAGATGATTTAAACACTCCTGATGTGATGGTAATAACTGGTGAGACTAGTTGAGCTTATTTTTCACTCTGTTCTGTTGTGAGAGGTCTGTGGGTTAACCACAGGTACTATTTACACAGCAGGGCTAAATGTATGTTTATTAAACATATGCATGTAAATTTATTTACACATATATAATATATAATAATAATAATAATAATATATATATTTATTATTATTATTATTAGAAGCTGATGCGTCTTGTATCATTATTCTAAGTTTCAGATTGTTGATTATTTCAGTGATTGAAGTAGGGAAGCAGCATGACAATATATATGCAAAAATATTCATAAACTCATCGAAGTATGATTAGACATACATATTTGATTGGTTACCAAAAAAAACAAAAAAATACTTAGAAAATGTGTATTGATGTATTAAATTTAATGTGTGACATAGTTTCTAACAGTTTTTTTGACAACCAATCAAATCTTGATGACTAATCATATTTTGATGTTTTTACGAATATTTTTGCTTATAAATTGTCCCGCTGCTTTCCTACTTCTGTCGTTTGAATAATTGGCAATGGGACACTCAGAGTAACGATTCAAGAAGGTTCAGCTTCTAATAAACAAACTCAACTTTTTGTATTGAGTACTTTTTTTTTGTTTGTCCATATATATCGAACTGCAGTGCTGCATGGCAGTGAGACATGGGCCATGCTTGTGTATGAACTGCAGTGCTGCATGGCAGTGAGACATGGGCCATGCTTGTGTACGAACTGCAGTGCTGCATGGCAGTGAGACATGGGCCATGAACGCAGAGGACTTGCGAAGACTAGAGAGAAATGAGGCAAGCATGCT
>JAOPJM010495209.1:0-10877 GCA_027124095.1 Muusoctopus leioderma | reverse complement strand
TTCTTGTAAATATCACCTTGTGGTGTTCTTGTAAATATCACCTTGTGGTGTTCTTGTAAATATCACCTTGTGGTGTTACTGTAATATCATGTCATGTGCTTGTAACATTGCGTTGTCATGTGCTTGTAACATTGCATTGTTGTGTGCCTGTAACATTGCATTGTTGTGTGTTTGTAACATTGCGTTGTTGTGTGCTTGTAACATTGCATTGTTGTGTGCTTGTAACATTGCGTTGTTGTGTGCTTGTAACATTGTGTTGTCGTGTGATTGTAATATTGTGTTGGCGTGTGACTAATATTGCGTTGTCATGTGCCTAATATTGCGTTGTCATGTGCCTGTAATATCATGGTGCAGTGTTCTTGTAATATCATGTTGTGGGTTTGATGCTGTGGTTCTAACCTACTGATACAATATCAAGACTTCAAATCTCCATGATGTCGCAATACCTTTGTAATATAATTACAAAGACAACAGTATAATTACAAAGACAACAGTATAAAGACTACAGTTGCACATACTTGAGTAAAGCAAGAGCTCAGCAAAGTTTGTCTCAGTTTTGATTTCCAGTTGAACTGTTTTATTTCATATCCTCAAATCCAGACAGTCAACAGCTTGGGGAGGAACAAGGTCTATCAAGTTGGCTTGCTCTTAACAACCCAACACATATAGACAGGGTCTTCAGCGGTGGTCCTAATTATCCAATAAGGGTGACGGGATGATTCTCAAACACAGCTTATCATATGCTACATAAACTGTTGGAACATGAGTTTCATAGAATTGCTGATGTTGTTGGGACATGACTGAAGACTTTCTCTTTATCGAGATATTTGAAGGAAAGCTAAACTTGAGAGGTTTCCTTATGCCTTTCTCTAGGACTTGCAAAGCGGGAAGCTCAAAATTTTGAAAGAGAATCATATAGCCTAGAGTTTCAACCTCTGTTGTTGCTTAGCCTCAGGTCAGTCATGATCTGTTATCTGGTTAAGAAGTTCGCATTGCAACCATGTGGTTTCAGGTTCAGTCCACTGTGTAGCACCTTACACAAGTGTCTTTTACTATAGCCTCAGGCCAACCAATGCCTTGTGAGTGAAGCAGAAGCCTGTTGCATATATATGTATATTCGAATTTTCCTTATACTTCTGTCTTGATATTTTACTCTGTATCTATTGCAGCCTGTACACTGCTACCTATTGGAGTGAAGGTATATCTGATACACAGATATAACCTCATAAGTGTATCCATTGGAATGTAATAATATATTGAGTTCTAATTTTTCTTTGGGTGTTTGTTGTGTTTATTATAAACACATACATTAAGATGTGTGTGTGTGTGTGTGTTTGTTTATGTCCCGTAACTTAGTGTTTCAGCAATAGAGACTGATAGAATAAGTACCAGACTTAAAAATCAGTAGTGGAATTGATCTGATCGACTAAAACCATCCATGGCGGTTCTCCAGCATGGCCACAGTCAAATGACGGAAACGAGTAAAAGAGTAAAGGCATTTAAAATACTATTTTGTGCTGTATTGTCCTGTGTCCTGTTTTTAAGATGGTAGGGTAATGTTTACGGGAGATGTGGCTGCTATTTCTAGCAGCTTGAGCCACCATGTAGAGATTTCCTTGTTGACTCTGTATGTTACTGATGTGCATTTTATTGACCTTGGGAGTGGTGATGAAATATAAAGTATATACTCTGCTGGTATTTGAACTTAGAACTGTTATGGCGATTACCATTGCCCTAAAAATATTCAAATATATGTAATATATATGATCAGAGATTTCACCTGTAATTTTTAACATGAAGCAATTTCTTTATTTCTAGGTGCCCAAGGTGTAGATTTTTCACTTGAGACTGAAAATGTCGAGTTTGGGCTGAAAAAAGTTTCAAAGAAGTTGCTGGAACATGGGGTCACATCATTCTGCCCTACAATTGTTTCCTCATCCATTGACAAATATCGTCAGGTGAGCAGCAGTCTTGATATTCTACTATGCTTTTTTTTGCCATTCATATAACATAAACAGAATATGATCTGATCATGGAAAGCAGATTCATATAAAGTTATAATTAGACCAAGGAAACAGAAGTCCAGTAGCATGTTTCGGAAGAAATGCTCTGGTGTCAACCAGGAAATATGGGTTTGAGTCCTGTGTGATGTTTGCTTTTTTTTTCATTTCCCTGTATTTCCTGAAGTTCTGTGTCTATATTTGTATTCATTGAAAAATTTTATGTTATTGATTAATTTATTTTATAATTTAATTAGTATTCTTCGAACATTCAGATATATGTTTACTTTGTGATGTATGAAGTTACTATATAAAATAGTTTGTTTTAACTTTTAAAAAAAAAAGGTTTAATCAGGAGGAAAGGGTTGTTCCCATGGCCTTCACAGGCTCTCTGAGACTGGTGGAACTGATATGGTTGATGTTCAGTTTTAATGTTGGTACATTGTCCACAGGAAAAAAATGAGGGCTGGAAGGGAATTCCAGAGAGCTAGTGTTCTGGGGAAGAAGAAATGGGATAGGGTTAGCGTGAGGCCTGTGGGACAAGACACAGTCTGTTTGAGAGTTGGAGAGACAGTTATGTCAGGTGGGACTGGGGAAGGTGGTATTATGCAACTAGCCAGTTTTGGGGAGCAGAAGTTGTTGTAGTAGCTGTGGAATAAGCAGTGAGGAGACAGCATATCTTTGGGCCAGATGTTGAAGTGTGAGTTTTTACCAATCAGCCAGATGTCTTTCTTTTGGAGGCCGTCTAGGACGTTTGTGTGTGTAGTAGCAGCACTGTCCCAGATGCAGGGGTAGTAGTCCATTGTGAGTTTTGAGCTTTGTAGAGAGTTAGCAACTGTTTGGAGTTGAAGTATTTTCTAGCCCTGAAGG
Source organism: Muusoctopus leioderma (assembly GCA_027124095.1). Taxonomy (NCBI): domain Eukaryota; kingdom Metazoa; phylum Mollusca; class Cephalopoda; order Octopoda; family Octopodidae; genus Muusoctopus; species Muusoctopus leioderma. Next base: position 8,007 of record JAOPJM010495209.1, on the reverse strand, counting down.
GGAAAACTAGTCTTTGGAATACAGTTTTGCTATGTATGTATTTGTATCACTAGCATTTGTAGCAGCATTGTGAGAATTGCATATTGTAAAAAGCTAAACAGGGTGAGGTACAATATTGTTTCCTTGATATGAACAGTAGTTGTGTCTTTGTACTGTTGAAAAAGATTAGGATTTCATGTCTCCATTGGAGAATGTTTTTGAGATATGTTTATAGACGAAGTGCTGGCCTGATGTGAAGTGTCTAGAGATGTCTGTATACAGAATGTTAGGGAGGAGTAAAGAGTGGTATCATTTGCATAAGAGGTGACAGAAAGTAGGTTGTTGATGCACAGTATAAAGAGTGTAGGCTACATAACTGAACCTTGGAGCACACCAGGGTTGATAAAGTGTGGGTCATGGAGGGAACCACCAGTGCACACTGTAATGGTACAATCTTACAAGAAGCTTCCTACCCAAGATATGAGGCAGACGGAGTCAATGAGTGGACAGTCTAGCCAGGAGATTCTAATGCCATTTACAGTCAAATACTTTGCTGAAGTCACGTGCAATGACATTTTTTTTCCACCAAACTTCTCAAGGGTGAGGGTCTAATGAGGAATGACATAGAAGTGCAGCCCCTCAGTAGATCTGAATCTTTGGCGACTGTACTGCTGGTCACTGAAGAGGGACAGAGACTCAAGGTATCAGAGAATAGGATTGTTGATATTTCCTTCATCTTTGTGATGTTGGAAGTGAGAGTAACAAGTTGGCAGGGTGGGACAGGTTGCCCTTCTTTAAGTTCAGAATGACAAATGATTCAACTTCTCTGCCAGCAGCATTAATATGAAAAGAGTGCGAAAGCCATGAAAAGTTGTAAACATTGGAGTCCCGAAGGACAATGATCCTCGTAGAGGAGTGATGTGTGATAAATATCCTCTTTGCATGGCGAGAAGTGGTTGGACTGTTGTTGGTGTTTAGAGAGCAGTAGAGACAGCAGATGAATTTAGAGGAGTGAAGGGAGATTTGGACCAGAGTAAGTGGAAATCCTTGTTGCTGATATCGAGATGAGAGAGTTGATTGGCAGAGAGAGTGGAATTTACATATGCACAGACACCACCTTACAGATTGAAATGTAGTGTGTAGCCAGGTCAGCAGAGATGGGCTTATAGATAAAGGGAGAGAGATTTATGTCTCAGTGAGGAACAGGATGTGTAGCTTATATGTTAGGAAATGATGGATGAGGTTCAGTTTAGAACAGACTCCATGATTGTTTGTAAAGTGGAAGGAGAAATGTTCTGCAGATGTAGCATTATTATGTTTTGAGTTGGTTTGTTTATGTGTAGGGGAGGAGGAGATGACGAGTACTTTGATTCCTGTAAATAGGTTTATCTAGATGTCAGTGGCCTCGGGTGGGCTTCTTTAAATCCTATACTCATTACCACACCAGTCATGAACTGGGGATAGAAGAGGATATGGGTTTATGAAACAGCTTGCAGGGCTCCCTCCTGAGGCATTATACATAGGGGCCAGACCTCTGTTCTATCTGGTGGCAGGCTTATGCTGGGAAACCTTTCCACCTGTACTCTCTAACTGTGGCACCATGTAAATGAAAGTGCAGTGGAAATCAGCTCATCAAGTGTGATGTATTATATCATATGTGGGATTGAACTCGAAACCATGTGGTTACGAAGTGAAGTTCTTAACCACACAGCCATGCCTGCACCTATATTTACTGTGTGGTATATCACTATATATAACATTGTTTACCATGTGATCTATCACTGTATTTATAACATTGTATACTGTATAATATATATATCAGTGTATATAACATTGTTTACTGTATCATGCCTTGGATCACTGTATTTAGTGTAGTTTACTTTGTACTTTTTTTCATAATTTGACTGATTCTTATAAATCAATTCAGATTTTGCCACACATGAAGAAAACAGATGGCAGTAAAGAAGGATCTGGAATACTTGGTAAATATCCTTTATTCTTTCATTTCTTTATTCTTTAACTGACAGAAATCATTCAACCGTGGGCCATGTTGGGATATATCTTGCATTCAGGGCTATAGTCGATTATATCAATTCCAGTACCTTGTTTTGTACTTATTTTATCAGTCTCATAAGGGATGAAAAAGTGAGGTGGGGGTTGAAGTGATTTGTGCAGGACTTGTGTGTGAGACAGTTGGAAGTACCAGAGGAATAGAGACAGGTGTGTTGGGTGAGAATTGGTGAAAGTGGTATGCAACCATTTAAAAAAATTTTTTTTCTCACTTAGTCAGGTGGGAACGCAGTGCTCATCACCCTTTTTCAGGGCCCCTAAGACTGGTGGGAGGGAGGGAGGAAGGTATCCTCAGACCGGAGATCTTGCCAGAATACTTGTAACTGAGTCGACTCCGCTAAAGGCACACAATCGCCAGGTGGTGGTGTTAAACCAGTCGAAATATTAAGTCCACCACCCATGTTCAGAGAAGCAGAGGCCATTGCAGTAGAGATACAATAGACAAAGAGAGGAGACAGTGTGTCTGTGAGCCAGAGGTTGTATGTAGTGTATTAGTGAGTGAGTCTTTGACAATAAGTTGAATGGCCTTCTTTAGGATGTAGTGTAGGATGTGTGTGTCTCTGCATGTGTGCATGTAGCAGCTGCACCATCCCTGATGTTGGAGTAGTATTCCATCCTGAGTCTTCCTTGAGCTTTGTAGAGGGTCAGCAGCTGAACTATTTTCTGGCCCTAAAGAAGAAGAAGGCTAGTCTTTGGGATATAGTTTTAGCTTATGCTTCGAGAGAAGTGAGGTATTATTGTTCTACCTCCAAATTTGTTGTGAAAAATTTATTAATTTGTGTATTTTATTTTTAGGTGTTCATTTGGAAGGTCCATTTATTAATGAGGAAAAGAAAGGAGCCCACTCAAAGGAGTACCTGAAATCTTTTCATAATGGACTGCAGGATGTATTAAATGTCTATGGCCAAATTGACGATGCTGCTATCGTAACTCTAGCACCTGAGCTTGATAATGCAAACAATATTATTAAAGAACTTTCACAAAAAGGCATCACAGTTTCTTTAGGTATGTTTTTAAAAAAATTGTATAGTTGGCACTTGGTTATATGGTTGACACGTGTTATATCGTCAATAACAATAAACACTATAGTAATAATGAAGGTGCCGAATTGGCAGTCGTTAGCGCGTCGATTAGAATGCTTCACAGTATTTGTTCCAGTTCTCTGTGCTCTGAGTTCAAATCCCGCCAAGGTAAACTTTGCCTTTCATCCATTTGGGGTCGATAAAGTACCAGTCTAGTACTGGGGTTGATTCTTCTCTCCCTTTCTCGTTCTCTCTGGAAGAAATTGGCTGTGGTCAGGCCTGGAGAGAGGATGTGCACTGCCATCTGTAAATAAAACGCTCAAGAAACACTGTGTTACGATGTAGCCCTTATGACTCCATTAGGAGTTAAGGGCTCAGAATATAGTAATAATGATTTCTAACATAGGCACACTGCCTCAAATTTCAGTGGGGGGAGGGTATAGTCTATTAAATTAACCCTCAGTAGTTGACGTATTTTATTTTATCAACTCCAGAATGATCAAAGAAAAAGTTGACCTCAGTGGGATTTGAACTCAAAGCGTAAAGAGCTGTAAATAATTACCACAAGCTATTTTGTCAGACACTCTGATGATTCTGACAATCCACCACCCTGATAAACAGTAGGATAATAATAATAGTTTATTTGTATTCTTAGCTTCAATGGTTTTCTTGAAATTGTTTTAGAGTTCAAGAGTTGTTATTGTTGTTTAGCCCCAGATTGGCCATGATCAAAAGTGTTCCAACCGTGACCATCCCATCTTATTTTCAGACATAGCAAGCCTAGAATTACATTTTTGTTTATATTTTAATGTTTTAAGATAGTTAAGGTATGATTTGAGGGAGATTGGCTGCTATTTCTTGGAAGCTGAGCACCCATATAGACTTCTTCATAGGCTTTTACTGAAAGAAGTAACTTCATATTTGTATATATATTAAAAAAAAGTGATGATCATGGCTGGAGCATTTGATCAGAGGTGAAACTAGAGCTAAACAACAACAGCAACAATAACCATTAAATAAAAAAATTAGTTATTTTACTAAATCACACCAAATTCTTGATTATCTTCAAAATTAATTAGGCAATATATTTTGTTAGAAATATTGTCACCAAAGGGGTAAATTAAGCTTCCAGTAAACTGAGCCAGTGAGTTAGTTTCAATGCTAAGTTTAGAACTATTTTACTTCCCATCTGTTCTTTACAGCACTGAGAAAAGCATGAGTGTTATATAATCCCAAATGTATCCTCTACTATAAATTTTAAAAAAAAGTAAGCTATTTCATTATTATATTTCTCATTTTGTGGGCTAGAGATTTGATCTGAATTCATGTTTTGAAACTCATCAGCATTGTAGTAACTTTCCAAAATATACTTATCTTTAAAATTTCCCAATGATTTAGCAACGATTCATTGTTTGTATAGTTACGTTCTCACTTGTAAGATAAAAACTTAAATTTGATGGTTGAAATCGGTAGGTCGTCTTGGTATATTGGTGAACGCAGTCGTCTGGGATACGACAGACGTGGTTTGATTCCCGTAGGCGGTCTGTCTTTTTTCCATCTTTCAGGGGTACTTTACCTGATTTATATAACTACGGTTTGTAGTTCATCAGCATTGTAGTAACTTTCCAAAATATTTTTGGTATTTTAGTTGAGTCATATTTGTTAGTGTGTGAATTTCATTCTTTTACTTGTTTCAGTCATTAGACTACAGCCATGCTGGGGCACCACCTTGAAGGTCTTTAGTCGATCAGATTGACACCAGTACTTATTTTTAAGCCTCGTACTTATACTATTGATCACTATTTGCAGAATTGCTAAGTTACGGGACATAAACAAATGGAGAGAGACTAGCACGCACGCACATACACACACACACACACGCACGCACGCACGCGCACGTGCGCGCGCGCACACGCACACGCGCGCACGCACGATGGGCTTTCAGACAGTTTCCGTCTACCAAATTAACTCACAAAGTATTGGTTAGTTCGAGGCTGCCACGCAGTGGGACTGAACCCGGAACCACATGGTTGCAAAGCGAATTTCTTAACCATGCAACCATGCTTGTTTTTGTTATGTGTTATTCAAAGGAGAGAGGGCAGCCCCTATGATAGTTTCCAGGGTCTCTGAGACTGGTGAGTGGCAGGGCAGTGCCCGTGATCATTTTCAGAGCCTCTAGAATTGTTGGGAGGAAGGGCAGTGTCTATGGTCCTTTTCAAGGATTCTGAGACTGGTGGTGGGAGGAAAGGAAGATGTTATCCTTAAACCAAAGACCTAGCCCGAATGCTTACAACACTGTGAACTCCACTAAAGAAACCCATTGGTCAGGTGGTGGTGGTGGTGTTAATAGATACGTGTAATGTTGATTTAATTATTCATTTCTCAATTGTTTTAACTATTACTAACGTAGTGGAAAAATTACAATGAATGAGACAATATATAAATAAAGTGAATTATTAGCAGTACATGTGTTTACTAATTGACACTTTTACAAAACAACAAACAAATATGACTCTACCAAAATACAACACTATTTTATTCCATTTTTTTCTTTGTTTCATTTTAGGTCATTCAATGGCCAATCTTGTACAAGGAGAAATTGCTGTTCAACACGGCGCTTCCTTCATTACCCACTTGTTTAATGCCATGTTACCAGTAAGTTGACTGTTGTTTAGGTTTCTTTCAGATCTTGTTTAAGTAGAAAAGTTGCTGACCTATGAACACAATGAGTTGTGAGTTCAAGGACTGGCAAGGAAATTCTATTGTTGTCTCAGTGGTGGACCTATGTTTTTTTTTGGGGGGGGGGGGCACTGAAGCTTGAACTGTTATGGGGGCCCCATTGCAACCAGTAACAATAGGGCAATTCATTAAAAAAAGGGGGGCTCCTCTAGGATAAGGGTCCCCTGAAGCTTAAGCTTTATTAGTTTCATAGTAGTCCGCCCCACACTGTTATTGTTGTTGTGGTCATTGTCTGAGCCACTGCCATCATTATTGTCATGATTGTTGTTGTTCTTTTAAGTAGCCCCTAGCTTCAAGACTTGTGGCATATATTGTCTTTAAGTTTTTGAACCTGTCTGTAAAATTGGGCATTCTCCATATTGATAGTGCTTGAAGGTAAATCCACAGAATTTAAAAAAATGTTATGGCTTACTTAGAGAAGGAAGGGTAGCACCCATGACTCTTTTTCAGGACCTCAAAGACTGCTGGGAATAAGGGCAGTGCCTATTACCTTTTTGCAGGGCCTCTGAGACTGGTGTTAGAAAGGAAGCAAGAAACCAGAGTCCTGGTCCAAATGCTTGCAATGGAGTGGACTTTAGTAAAAGCACCCAAAGGTCAGGTGGTGGTGTTAAACTGGACAATGGATTAAGTCTGTTATCTAAGAATGGGTAAAATGGACTTCCATACAGCTTTTGTCTACCCATTTTCACTCACAAAGCTTTGGCTAGACTGGAAGCTATGGTAGAGGAAAAATGCCCAATATGCAAGTGTCCTCTACCACAAGATAGTGTTCAACCCAGAACCACGTGATTGCAAAGTGAACTTCTTAACCACATAGCCATGCTTGTGCTCATTGAATGTTAAAGTACAAGACTTTAGCTTTGTCTAACAATGTTATCGGTTGAAATCCCACTAGTCATTTTTATCTTTCATCTCTCAGTTGTACCTGTAATGTACTGGACACAGTTTAACCAAATTTGCGACCTTCCTTGCACCATTGAGAGAAATCAATATTAATGGTGTTAAGTATGTTTGTGAATTCATATAAAAATGATGAAATGAAATGATGAATCTAAAAAAAAAAGGTTATGATAAAAACGATGAAATGAAATGAGTCTAAAAAAAGAAAAGGTTATATTTTACATAAGTTGCTCAGTCTGCTTAATATAGCAATGAAATCATCCTAAACAAATTCCTCACTGTCTTAGGACATCATGCTCCATGATAAAAGTATGTTTTAACAATGTATAGAAACATTGAATACTTTGTTCAGTTAGTTGGCCCTAGTTTGTTCAGTTAGTTGGTCTGCTCAAGCTGAGCTGGTTGAGGCTACTCAACAACAACAACAACAACAATAATGGCAGTAACAATGAGCCAATGAGGGAGCCTCTTGTGGTTGCTTGACCTTCTTGAAATAACAGCTAAATCTCCATTAAATCACACCATATTGTCTTAAAAACAAAAACGGAAGGTCACTTTAAATCGTGTAACCCTCGACAGATTATGCTTGAAAAAAGAAAACATGATGGTTATGGCTGGAATGCTTTTCATCATAGGTCTGCTTGATCAGGGGTAACCTGGGGCTAAACAGCAACAACAATAGCAGCTCTAGAATTCTTCATTTTTATGAAGAAGAAAAAAGAGTGAGGGGGGTGGGGAGAGAGAGACAACAAAACAAAAAAAGCCAAATGTTATATCTGTTAGGTTCCAAAATCTTTCAAATACTCTGTCCTATCACAACAATATAGTTGTGGTCACTCATTGTGTTACTCACTCATTCTGACCTCAAAACCTTACTCAGTCTGTCTGTCTGTTTGGCACATTACAGTTCCATCACCGGGATCCCCATTTGGTAGGATTACTGACAAGTGAGAAAATTCCGAATGACCGTACCATATTCTATGGCTTAATAACTGATGGAATCCATACACATCCAGCAGCTCTGAGAATTGCTTACAGAGTTCACCCCAAAGGTAACATTGTTTTTTTATGATTTTGATTTGATTTCTTGTGTAAATCTTATAATACCCTCTTTAAATCTCACAAAATACAAAACTGTTCAACCCATATATATATATGTATGTATACATGTGTGTGTATGTATGTATGTATATGTATATATATATATATATATATATGTATGTATGTGTAGGTGTAGCTCTTTATATATATATATATATATGTGTATATATATATATGTGTATATATATATATGTGT
>JAOPJM010495106.1:0-10878 GCA_027124095.1 Muusoctopus leioderma | reverse complement strand
TATATAGATAGATAGATATCATATCGTATTTCTTTCTTGTTTTTCTATATGAAGTATTAATATGAGGAGACAAAATAATCCTTTCACACATTCACGTTCTGACAATGAAATTATCGTTTTGTAACATGATTCATTTATTTCCAGTAGAGGTTAAACCCAGTATAGAACGTATATTAGTAATCATCTAAATCATTTTCTTTTATCTGATTACCACTTCCTAGTATCAGGGAATCAATAAACGAACTATTCTTATCACTGCTACTAAACTGAGAATCCTCAAATCTAGAATTCATACATGTATATAAATATATATACGTGTGTGTGTGTGTGTGTGTGTTTTGTGTGTGTGTGTGTGTATAATTACATGCACACTTTAAGTCTCCAGGCACATTCTTATACACAAATTCATACACACATACACGGAGATTGTGTAAAAGCTTGTTGGATGGAAAGTACCTGTAATTCAAATAGCCAGCCTTGTGAGACATTGTAACTCCCTGGGAATTACATTAAACGTACACATGACTGGAATACGCAGCCACTTAAACGCTAGTTCAATGTGTCAGTAGTTTAATTAATAGAACAACGGAATTATCATCGTTGAATTCGACGGAGATTCCATATATATGTGTGTGCGTGTGTATGTGTATTTTTCGCGTGCATTTGTGCATGATATATATATATATGTATGTATGTATGTATGTATGTATGTATGTATGTATGTATGTATGTATGTATGTGTGTATTTTTTGAGTGTATAATTTGCATAAAAATATTTCCTTCGTGACCTACAATTTTCTGTTATTAATTGCATGTTAAATATAAACCACCATCAGATCCTCTCTATTTGATATGACAAACGAGGTCAAGTCCAAGTCTAAGGCACATAATATTTTGTTAATTTCCCTTGATTTTGTTTGGCAGAAAAATGTCTCTGTTCAGTATCAGCCTATTTAGCTATTGAAATACTTTTCTGGTGAAGAATTTCTGAGTCAGAGCATCATTGATATCAGTTTATTTGATAATACTGATGTGTTCAATTCTACCGACCTTGAGGTAAATTGGTGGATTTCTGTTGATACACCAAGGCTCTGTTCTACTCGTCTACCTCTATTCATTTAAAGCTTTATTACTATTTACGGCATTTTAACTAAAGAGGCACGGTTTAGTTCCAGTTTACACTTTTGGATGTTTCGGTTCACGTCTGCAACGATCGATGTCGTGATTTACTCTGTCATCACTAATTTCAATACGTAATCTGATCCTTATTGTGGTGCTTGCTATATGACTATTTAAAACGTATACCACGTAGTTCTCATTTTAAAGACAGCAGATTGTTTGTTGTTGGCTATTCCCTCACTCATCGGAGACATTTACCTTATTTTTCTCATAAGTAAATTTTATAATATAATGAATATTTTAACGATTGAAATATTAGAACAAAAGCTATGCCATATGATTTTAGGTATAGTGTGCGAGAATGAAATATTTGCTTCTAAATTAATTGTTGTTTATAGAAAATATATTAGTTGAGAACATGCTCCTTTTTCGTATAGCCTTATATCACTAACATTATTATGCTTGTGATTTAATGATATGAATTATAATAAATTATGTCCAGACCGATAGAAACATATCACTTTATCAGTTTTGATTTAGTATTGTTTTGAAAAAAAAAAAGTGGAACAGATATGAACGTTGCAACTTAACTAGTTACCTTCCTAACAAAGTTGTAATAATTTGCTGAGTAGAAAGGAAATCAACAGTTTTAGGAGAATCACAGTTTAACTCTTAACATCCTGTTGAACATTTTCTAAGTCCTGTAATGACTGAGCAGAAAATGCCTAAAAATGGGGTTTTTGCAGCTTATTTATTATGAAATTTACAGGTAAGAAATACAGGTGCTTGAGGTGTTTTCACACCAAAAAGTTCCCATTCACCATATATAATAATTGAAATATTCATGTCAATTTGTTGATGTGGTACCGTGTCGAACTGTGTCCTACAGGATGTTAAAAGTTAATCTAACACGTGTATTTGTACTTTAGATGGAGCTGTATAATTTTGTATAGAAATAATTTATGAATCTAATAGATTATCTATTGTTAAGGTTAAATGTTGGATAATTGAACAGATACCTTGTAATCGATCTATATTTTATAACAATTTTCATTAATACTTGAGTGCAAATTTCAATGTATCAAATATTTTAAATATTGGTGTAATCAAACATTGTTCAACTTTCATATGTAATTCCACTATTGCTTTAATTTTAATCGTTAAATCACAAATCATTTTCAGACGAGAGAAGTTAATGTGTTATTAGCGTAGTGTACGTAATCTGCTCATTTACACTATTGGTAAATTGTGCTATACATTAAACGTTCTCTCATAATCATTATTCCACAAACTTCAATGCACCTTATATTTCAATATTCAGTTGCTGCATTTTGATTTTAATTAATACTTAAGATTTCAATGGGCAATGTCATAGACCTAGAGGCAAATCGCAGCAAATGAGACTGCAAGTCAGTTTTAATGCCTTGTAAATAATGCTATTAATGCTGTTGTAAAATACATGAATGACATAATTTTCACTTCCACCACTCTTAAAGAATTGGGGCTTTGAGACTTGACAGAAAGAAATTAATATTTGGCATTTCAAAGGAGCTGGAAGGGTTAGGAGTTCCGGGTTAAATATTTTTTTTTAATATGACGTTATATGCAGGAGCGTCAATTTTGATTTCATCCTTATAAATTCGATAAAATAATTACCAGTCAATTTTATTGGATAATTCAAATCAAGTATACAAATGTGTGGCTATGTCAAAATGTTTTCAGTAGCTAGCACCACATATCGAGACAAGATTCTGGCAAATCGCGACTACAACACTTTAACTATTAATTATATACACTTATGCAGCTAATGCTTTTTGGAAGGACATGAATATCAACATATCCTATCTCCCCATTCCTTTGAAATTATGCCAAAGCCAAAGTTTAATCTTTCAGATGAGTGCTGAAGAATAAAGACAAAAATACCAGTAGCTGAACATGAACAATGATTTCAATTCTCAGTTGTATTAAATTTTACTTTTACTTTACCGAGGTTGCTACCTAGAACCCTATAATATATCGAGCATTTGAGCCAAGTAGAAGTCAAGTAATACTCGGGTTTACTCGAACTCCTAGTTCATTCTCTTACCTATATTTGATGTATTAAATCATATATACAATATTTTCATTTATATATTTTCGAAGAAAAAGTTATTAGGATAAGTGTAATAAAGCATTTCTTATTCTATTTTAATGATTTCGTAGCACTCTTTTAACAATTAGTTTTTATATTTCTTGAATTTTATAGATTTGGAGATATTTTCATTGCTGATCAATCCTTTTATTACTGATGGCACGGATTTTAAACATAAATATATTTTAAGCTCATATGTTCTATTTATAACCATACGATGGTTATAAATATGTAGCTTCTGAATTTATTCGTCAGATAGTCCACCTTTAAATTCATTTCCTGAGAACATTATCTTCCACAAGTTGTCATGATTTGATTGAAATTAATTGTGTCTATATAAAATATATGAGTTTAAGCATTAAATATTTTTGGCACTTCACTGATATTGATTTCCAACAATTTATCTCTGAAAAGACCAAAGACTACGTTAATGATTGCGGGATATGAATTCAGAACGTAGGGAGTCGTGACTATATACCGGAGCCTGTTTTATCCTGCGCTCTACCAATTCTGCAAGCCACTGTTACTTTATATTGTCAAATATATAGATGGACCACAGTTAAAAACTTCTGTACATTTATTGAGAAAATTTGTAAGAGATTCAAATACGTCTTCCGATGCAGTAAGCTTTCATTTTAGTCCAATATCAATTCTCTCAACATTTCAATGCAGGAAAAAACGTATTAGTATATGTTTGGAGTATGGTACACAGACATCTACAAACATAGGAAATTAAAACTCTTTATAAAATATTTTACTCAGAGACGCCATCAACATGAACAATATTACTTCAGTTAGTCTTAACATAATTAATGCAGGTAGCATCGAAAGGTTAACTCGAAATAATTGTGCGTCGAAGAAACACAATATTAGTCATTAACTAATACTACAGTGAAGTCTATGCTTCCCTGAGGAGGCGATATTTAGACCGAAATATGCCCAATACTGAACTCATTGAATTATTATTAGTCAATGACTAATATTGTTTTTCCACACCACATAACTATTTCTATTTGGCTTTTTAATGTTCCCTGCATTAAATATATAATATTAACTTAGCTATTGTTTTTCATGGGGATGGTGTCTATAAGTAATTTATTCTAGAAAATTAAAGCTGAATAAAAATTCCTACAGCATTTTCCATAACAAAATTAAATTTAAATATAATGTGTTTAAATGTTTAAACTTAAAGTTAATTTTATTGTAGAATCGTAACTTTCAACTTTTGTTTTGATAAGGTACAAAATAAATCGAATTCCTAATTTCTGTTAATAGTCATTTGTCTTAATGAAAACACATAAAATACGAAATTCAATATTTCTGCTCAGTTTATAATTTGTATTAAACAAATTTGAATGTTTTAAACATTCTAATTTTTCATAGTACTTTGTATTTTCTTTGATTCCTTTTCGTGAAATTGATTGAAAAGACCAAAAGAAATCTATTAGGCTGCAATGAAATAGAATTGTAAATATTGGAAAAAAGCAAAACTTTAAAAATAGTAAAACAGAAATTCGTTTAGAGTTAAATAGCTTTCATTTATTTTAAATTTAAAAATAACTTTCAAGAAATTTATTTTCATATTAATTATTTAAAATACATTATTCATTTTAAATGTTAAGGTAAACGTATCCTCCGAGAAAATATTTTGATTTAAAGTTGATAAGAGTTTGGTCTACATTGTTACCTATTGAAATGATTCCCAAATTTGCAAGCTGTACTAATGTAAAAGAGAAATGATCTGGTGCATTTTGAAAGATCAGCGAGTTGTATTAGAATCTACAATGCAGAGATTTAAATAATATCAACAAGTTGTATTCCATACATAGCGGCCCTTAGGTATTTCAAGGCACATTGTAGGAAACATGATTTTACATATGTGTTAACCGGAGTTATGTCGGTCAAAATAATTTTGAGTAATTATAATGGTACGAAAAATGGCTCAACTACAATCGACGCCTACCCCGATTCTTAACGCTCATGTGCTACACTTTTTATTATTATTCAAATGTAAATCTTATTGGGCTCCATAAATCAGGTGAAAAACACTAAAAGAAGCGCCTATCACATAAGTCTATCCAAGCGTAGATAGTAAATAGTAATATATTTCCTTCGTATGCCTAAATTAAGTAAAGAAATTTGCTCCAGAAAGTTTTTTTCTGGATAAAGTATTTCAGTAATATGATTTATTACATTGGCACAACCCCCACGAATTATAGGGAAACGTGTATTCGATTGTATCGATTTAAGTGGTATTTATCCGTTTTATCGATCCTGGAGGCAAAAGCAAAGCCAACCTCGGCTGGATTTGAACAGGACATAACGAAATGCCACAAGGCATTGTGTCTCTCGCTCTACCGAATCTGTGATTCACAGCCCTGAAATTGTTTTAGTAATAGTATGTCCAACAATCATATATTCATATTTTACCACAAACGCTATTATCGTAAGTATCAAAAGTTTAACGTTTATATGTGATATGCTTGATACTACATTATTTTACAGTATAGTACAATGCATCACATTATTCATATATTTATGACGCAAACACATTATGGGAGTAATATTATGTTGAATAATGTTTTCAAGTTAAGCTGCAATTTGGTAATTTAGGTCAGTTAAGTATGAAATAACTGAATCTGGTGCACTGAAATTCTGTTGTAGAAAGTTTGTCATTAAAATCGAATAAGCTGTTATGTCAACGCGAGGAGATAGACTAACAGCGTACATTCAAGGATAATTTCACAGAATATTTTATTAACTTACAACAATTGTATTATGATTTTTATTTGACGCTAATTTCCATTTACTTGTCCTTCTTACCCCTTGGAAAGGCTTATGGGCATGAGCGTTAACACTTTCTTTTTTAAAAATTCAATTGTGAATCACGAACTAACATCGATTATGAGTAGTCAAACATAACATATTCAACTCTATTTCACACAGATGTGAAATAGATATATATTTATTGTATTAATATTTCATATTTTCTGTTTAAGAAACGTTGCAAAATTCAAATATATAATTTACACGGATATATATGAATTTTAGTTTTCCGATTGACACGAATTGAACCCGACCAAAATATTATTCTATTTGCTTATCTCCTGAGAGAAAGTAATAGTTGTTAGTTGGCACAAGTACTACACGTGTAGAGGGTGGAGATATTATATAAGGTTAGTGGGGTTAATTAATATCTTATACGAAATATTTACATGTTTTGTTAGTATAAAACTAGAATCACACAAAACGCTAGAAGTGTATGTATACGACGTAAATTTTACTAACTTGTATATCGAAGTGAATAGCTCCCAATGACTTCGGGCAATGTTTTGTGAGGTTGCAATGTATATTTCTGAGTATAATAAAAGGACACTCGCACTCACCTAGTATCTATTGGAAAATAGGTAAAGCATTTCTGATTGAATTCACAAACATGAATCTTGTCAAGGATTCACCGTGGCTTATAAAGCAAATGTTTATCTGAATGAAGGTGAGATTAGTTTTCCCTTAGCATTATACATCATCTAGTGAATATTACTAGCGGGTACGTTGCTGGGATAAATATAATGAAGTGATTTATGACATATCACCATATGTACAGTAAGTATGAATCTCAAATGCAGCCATATATATTATTAATATATTTGGTAGATTATGAAAGAATAACTGAAGTATATTTAAACCACAATCTCAAACCATCTCTCAGCACTCATTATAGAGTTCTGCCTAGAATACATAGAAAGAAAATATTAACTTTTTTAGATAGGAAAAATACACAAAATAATTAATTATATTATGTAGTAAGCATTAGTCAATAAAGGAGCCAATTTGTTTTCCAATATATTTAATAATATTGAATGTTAAATGTAAACTAGAACCTCCTTTCAAAGAACCATTCTAGTCATATCTTAATGCGTGTACAGTTTCATTAGCCATTTTCAATCTTAAAAGGAAGGTTAATATCATATGACCGTGCCAAGTTTCATCCGAGAAGTGATACATTCAAGAATTACAATAAACGTTTCAAATGTAAACTAAGATTTTGTGTTTTCTTAAATATATCTCTTTTGGGAAATATATTTTGCTTTAGAGGAAAAACATGGATTTTGAGACGAGCACATTTGTCTTACATAGTAAAACATTTTCTTGAGAAATTCCACTAGAGATATTTTAGTGCTTACAATTACCGTCTTATGCAAATATTGTAGAGATGTACAAACACCTAATATTCACGGAGTGTGGGTGTATTTAAGTGAGTTACATCTGTTTAAAATAGTGTAAATGTTAATATAGCCATAGCATCTAATTGGAGTTTCTTGAATTTCGAGTCCACAAGCATTTTAACCAGATACAACGATCCATATTTTGTGGGTACAACAAAATGTTACGATCATGTCTTCCCAATGAATGAACAACGTTAATGAAATGGAATAGTTTGAATGAAGGATTGAAACTGCGCTACACATTTCACTCGCAATTCTAATTATTTTTGAAACTATAGCTATCACTCTAATTCTAAATTATGTCATAACATAAAATAAAATATAATTATTCAAATTTAACCAAACAGTATATTTAAGAATTGTGTTTTTATCATAGATGATTAACATGAAGGAGTAAGTGATGCAATCAAATATCTCTATTAAAACAGTCCACAACAAATACTTCTTTCTGATATTGTAAACGGAATTAAAAAGTATCAGAATGCATTTATAAATAGAAAACTTAAGTTTTTATAAAGCTATTTTATTTGTCCTCGATCATATAACTGTCAGTGAAATAAATAAAGAAAAACCATGAGATATTGGAGATTCTATATATATATACTGTAATAATGAATGAATTCTGGTTTTTAAGTATTATCATAAAAACTATAAGCTGTATACATTTAGGAAAATTAATCAAATGATATATTGTTATGTTCTGGCAACTCCGGATTGTCTTTCTCAATTAAACTAGAAAGAAAATCTGATATCTAAAAAGTTTGAAATCCCAAATTGCAACTTTTACTTAACAGACCTTTCCTACATTGACATACAGACTAAATTTTATAGGAATTTCAAAATATGAAACCCAAGAAACAGATGTCCGCCAAGTCATTGTCATGGGGAACGGCGCAAAGTTAAGCCAACTAGATTTTGTTAATGAGGAATGTACCCGTAAGCATATAATATAGATACTTAACCTTTGCATCAATTCCAGCTGTATACTATATAACATTGAAATACCAGATTTAAATATATATTGGAAACAAGTGGAATGGAAACAATGGCTGACTGGAAAATGTGTAGTCCCTTCTTCTCAACTGGTTATGTGTGTGTCCATTCACTGGCGTACCGCAATACTCTCCTCATTTTACCTAAGTAGAATGTGGACACAGTTATGGCTGAGGGGCTAAGAGCTTCGCTTCGCAATCATAAGGGTTTGATCCAACTGTGTGACATCTTGGGCGAGTGTCTTTCCCATAGCCTCGGGTTGACTGAAATTGGGTAGACGGAAACTGTTTGAAAGCCCACCGGGTAGATGTTACCTGTAATTCAAATGTCCAGCGTTATCACATATTGTGTCACGCTGATTCGGGTTCGGAACTACGTTAAGTGTGTACATGTCTGTGGAATACTCATCCACTTAGACGTTAATTAACGAGTCGGACGTTCAATTTATCGCACAACTGAATGCTCATCGTCGAAATTGGTGGAGGATCCATCATCATCTAGTAGAATGTGATGCGTTATATAGTATAGTCGTGATGACTATTCTTTATTCACGACGTTATATAGTATAGTCGTGATGACAATATTCTTTATTCACGACGTTATATAGTATAGTCGTGATGACAATATTCTTTATTCACGACGTGTTCGCTAGTTTACAGTAATGACTTCAAATTTCATTATGATAAGAGGGCTGCACGCTCCTAAATTGTGGTAGTAAAAGAAGGCATTTCTGAATGTCGCGAACATTTTGCTGTTGAAATTGGATCCATCTCTGTAAAGTATATCTCTTTTAATATTTTACTGGATCCAGCAATTGGGCTGTTGCCATGCAGCAGTACCATTGTCAAATAGGGAAAGACTTGATGCAGATTTGAATTCAAGTCCCATTACAGACCATGTTGGTGTATTAGTCTCTCGGCAACCTCGCCTCTTATGTAATCGTGTAATTACAGTTTCTGAACCAACTTCTTGGTGTTGATACAAACAACCTCCATTGGCCATTCGTCACAAAAACTGAACACGAATTGCATAGAGAAAGAAGTGTTTGGGAAAATAAATGTATAAAGCAGTAAACTTCTTGGGAAATTTACAAATTGTAGTAAATTACATACCGATTATGTTTTTGAATAAAGAGAATATATCTTAATATACCTTAAATTGTAATACCTATTGAAAAGAAAAATTGTGTATTTATCCAACTATTTATTCTAATTATTCCGGATATTTGCATAGTTTCCCCCTTCTCTGCGTTTCAAAATATAGCCATTGGAATTTTCTTAAATTCGCTTGTGGCCTTTCTCGGTAAGATATGATATAATTATGTATATTAATATAACTTCATTATACTGAACCGTAGGTTAGCAGAATCAGTAGAGCGTCGGACACAATATGTCGTGGTATTTAATTATGTCCAATTATGTACTCTGTTCAAATCCTGCTTGAGTCGACTTTGCATTTTAACTTCGCGATTCAATAAAATAAGTACTGGGATAGTATATTGAAGTCTTGGAGAATCATAGCATTTTCCCCTCGAAAGCTGTTTTAATTTTCTACGTGTCTAACGAAAATTTGCATATAGATATATAGAAGCGATACTTGTGGTAAAACAATCAGTATTTTTGATGCGGCTTTTTCACCTATCACTGCGCAGTAATTTTTGTCTGAAAACGCATATGTATCCACGCGGACTAGCCATATATCTTTCAATCACTGAGGAGTCTAGTATTGATGTTGGTCGAAACATAAGATCGTATGTCTGAGGTAAATGAAGATTCATATGTATTTTAATATTTGTCCAAGTTATTATTTCGAGTGTATTCTTTTTATTTGAACAACAGAATATACTACACACACACACATACACACACACACACACACACACACACACTGGATGTGGGTTGCCTTCTCTTGAAACCCTCACAGAAAATGTTAAGAGGCGCCTTCGGGTGCACTTTCGAACAATACAAGACATGGCGTGCGGGTATAGAGGTGGAGTACTATGACCAACCATAGACAGTGAGCTCTCGCTCTGGTGAGAGATGAGGGCCTTTAATGTTTTCTATGTCATTTTCATTTCTTTTTTTTTATCATATTTATTATTATTATCTATTACATCCAGTTTTAATTATTGTGTGTGTTTTGTTGTAATAGTTTAATTATTTGTATCACCGAAGTCTTTAACGTGTCCCCATTCCTTATATAACGTCTTTCTCCATACCCCGTCTTTTGTGTATAAATCTTTACTCCACCCCACATGTTTTTGTACATGTCTTTCGTACATTGCATGTTATGTCTTTTGGTCCTTTGTGGACATAAAGAAATCATTATTATTATTATTATTATTATTATTGACGTCGTCACACGTGCTCACTACGACCTCCGTAAGTTTTTCCTTTATTTGTTTAATTT
>JAOPJM010495007.1:0-10878 GCA_027124095.1 Muusoctopus leioderma | reverse complement strand
ACTTAAGTTTTGTTTATATATATATATAATGAGGATGCGCGCACAGATGTTTCTCTGTTTTCATATACACATACATACAAAAATACATATTACACACACATACACGTGCAGACACACACACACACATACTCACACATACTCTCACACACACACACATACATACTCACACACACACACGCACACATACACACATATACATATGTGAGTGTGTATATGTGTATATGTATATATGTGTATATGTGTATATATGTGTGTGTGCGTGTAGTAGAAGAGTGAAACAGAAGAAAGTGAGAATGACGAAAAGAAAAACGTATAGGGATAGAATTAAAGAATAAATTAAGAAAAAGAAAAACTACAAATTCAAGTTTCATTGAAGTTGGGAAGGAACGGGTGTGTGAATTAAACCAGGTCAAGAGAAACAGAAGACGCGGTAAAGCAATGATACTTTCATCCAACGCAGCCATTTTATAACAAATGATAAGATGCAGAAACTACATTTGAACATTTTTAATTTCATGAATATTTCCAAAAAGACCTTTTTTAAAAGGACAATAAATTTCATCCCCTATTTATTTCTTATTTTTGGGAAAAGGCCGATTTGATATGGGAAGTGTCGATGGAATAAGATCTCAGCAGATTACTATTACATATTCGAGTAAACAAGAGAACCTATACGAGTTCGAACGACTTTCTAGAAAAATCAGCTAAATTTCCCTCAAATAATACACTACCGTTTTAATGGCTCAAATAATACACTGCCGCAGTAGTGGCTCAAATAATACACTGCCGCAGTAATGGCTCAAATAATACACTGCCGCAGTAAAGGCTCAAATAATACACTGCCGCAGTAATGGCTCAAATAATACACTGCCGCAGTAGTGGCTCAAGAGTCAGTACATACAGAAGAGATGAGAAAGGACACCCTTGACGGACTGAGCGCGTGATACGGAACGGTTCCGATAGGTGGCCATTTACTCTGACCACCGAGCAGACGCCGCTGATCATTGAAGCGATCCAGCCCCTGAAGACGGGACCGAAGCCGGCTGCTTTTATGACAGCCGTGAAGTAGCGATGGTCGACCCTATCGAAAGCTTTCGATTGCTCTAAATTGATTAGGGCCCCACCGAAGCCAGGTTTATTCCCTACTCTCTCTATAATGTATCGCATGAGGTGGAGGCTGTCGTGGATGGATCTGCCTGGGATCGCGCAGGTTTGCGTTTTCCCGATCAAACCAGCGACGACAAGCGCCAATCTCTTTGCTAACACCTTAGCCAAAATCTTAAACTCTGTATTCAACAGAGTTATGGGCCGGAAATTATCGATTACGTCCCCCTTCTTGGCGTCCTTTCGTAGCGGTGCTACCACTCCTCGTGTCACAAAATTGGGAATTCTCCCGTTCTGCTGCCAGTTGGAGTAGACGTTTGCCAGAAGGTCGCCAAACTAGTCTGGCATATCTAAGTAAAGCTCATAGAGCAGACCATCCAAACCAGGCGATTTGCCCCTTGCGCAGTCACCCAACGCTTTCCGTTTCTCAGCTGCATAGGCAACCACCAATCTGAAGGCATCACCTTTGGCTGCTGCTCGCGTCCAGGACCGCCGAATTACCATCTGGGTCCAGGAAGATCGTCCGTACCTCGAGATTCAGACCTTTTCGAAACAACACTGCCACTCCACCTCCCCATCTAGGTCGACTAAGAGATGCGTACACCTCGTAGTCGTCGAAGATGGGTGTGAATGCGTGTGTCTCGGAAATTCTGGTCTCACTGACGGTCACCAAATCTATATTTAGTGACCTGAGATCATCAAGCAGGCGACCTTGCTTCCAAGGTGATCTCAGGTCACGTGCATTTATACTTCCTATTCTTACTAAGGCCATTCCGACAGAAAAAATAGAGGCGAGTAATGTCACCTACCTTGGTCTGGTGGAAAACAGGTGATCCGATTTTCCCGGGGTGGTGGGGCTTCTTGAAGAACCCTTATAGTAGTCTTTTGTTTGGTATTTTCCTTGCTATCCCAACATCATTGGGGGAACATTATTTTCATTGTATTATACAGTTTCAGTTGGGTTTTTATTAATTTGATCTTTATTGGGGGTTTAAAGGTGATCCCTTCAAAGCCCTCCCCCTCGGTTTGTATGGTTTTGTTCTGTGCTATGAAAGCTTCTAGGTCTTTGTTTTTTTTAAATTAGTGTGAAGTTAAATGTTTGTAGGTATGCTTGTTGTTTATTTATCTGTGGTTGTTGTGATTATGTATTTTCCGGATGTTGTAGGTGTGCTTCTGGGTTTTGCTGTTGCTGTTGTTGGTGTAGTTGTAGATTTTGTTGCTGTTGTTGTTGTGTTTGTGGGTTTTCCTGCAGTTGTTGATGTAGTTGCGTGAGGTTTGTGTTGGTGTTGTTCTGGGAGGGGGGGTCCTGTTTCGGGGATGGTGGTGGTCGGGCTGTCTTCCTCTGCCTTGGTTGTGGCGTCAGTTTTTGCTGTTGCTGTTGCTCTTGTTGTCGTTGGTGGTCATGCTGCTGCTGCTGTTGTTGCTGCTGCTGTTGATATTGCTGTTGCTGCTGCTGTTGTTGTTGGTGGTGGTGGTGTTGCTGTTGTTGCTGTGATTGTGGCGTTGGCAGTAGTGCAGGCCTTGGTTCTGCTGCTCCTTGTCGTTGTGAGCAGATGGCTTTCAGATGGTTTGTGCTCCTATATTTGTGACATCGTGGGCGTCTCCCCTCGACGATAATTCGTAATTCTTCTCCATTGGGGAGTTCTATTAGGTCAGGGATTCTGTCTATGGATTCAGGTTTTATCTGGATCAGAATCTCCAGACCGAACCCTCACCAATTGTGTTTTCAAATTTTTTTTACGTCCAGCAAGGTGTTACCACCTTCCAGGACCACCCATGCCACTACCCACCAGATGTCCAATTCCGGTGGTATGTCGGCCACTTGTATTTTTACGATTTTATAAATACATACATAGACATGACCGGGTTGGCAGCTATATCCACTGGGCAATATGCCAACACTTCGGTCTAAAAACCGACAAGAAGTGGTATAAACATGTACCAAACACGGTACATGACAACAACCTAGCCACAATCTTGTGGGATATGCCTATTCAAACTGACAGGGAGATCAGGGTGAACCGGCCGGATATAATAATCAAGGATTGGAGAAAAGATACGTGTGCACTTATAGACATCGGAATCCCCTCTGATGAAAATATTGCCCGAAACACACTGATAAGCTGGAGCAGATAGAGGATGAGGACTTGGTTGCTCGTGAACTTTAATATGACTGTGGTTATAAAGAGTATGTTCACTGATGTGTTCAATATCAGAATTGGATGTGCACAGACGTTTACGGCACATCTTCTCTTCTACACTGGTCATGTTGACAAAGTCCGCACTCTTGACATCAAGTCCCTTTATAGTTAGCATGGTTTTGATATTGCGTCATCACTGGCTGGATTCATCCATTAACCGGCTGTGATTCTGCAAGTGGATTCTTTGGGAAAGGAAAGATCAAACCTTTTCAATTAATGATCAAAAATGAGTGCTACATACATGCCTTCCAAGAGCTTGGTACATCTTTCGTCCTATCTGACAACCTAATTTCTTGTCTATAGCAGTGTGTATGTCATATGTAAGGTCGAGAGAAAGCACCAAGTGTGAATGTCGCCCAGTATGACTTGTTCCGACTTGGTACACATGCAGAAGAGTCACTTCCTCCTAACAAAGACTCTTTTGTGAAGCACATAATGCGTGCTAATCGTCAGGCACGTGTGTTTCGGTGCTGTTTGGAGCAAGTACCAGAAATCAACATATACTTGATATATCATCATACCATTCATTTACTTGGGTTTTCATCAACTATATATTAAATAAAAAATAAGTAGCCCCTGTATTTTTCACCAGAAGCTTGGGCAACAGTCTTCCACAGATTAATTAGCATAACTTATTTAATAGGCCAGGAAAAGTCAACATTACATTAACTTATAGTTGATATATCATTGGTTAATTTGTATCTTCATCATCTGCGCGTTAAAACATTACTGAGCATCTGCTGTATTTGGGGACATTGAATTTATTGATCTATGTTGTATACCCAACCTGCCTATGGTAAGTTTAGGTTGAACCCCACACCTGTTGCACGAAAGTCTGAAATTTAGCATATCAATGGCGTATGTCCTATGGCTTATTATTAATACCTCTTATATTTATAACATGGGCAACGGATGAGGAGACATTACATGGGTAGGTTACAAAACGTGTAGGGGTTTACGTTGAAATGGAATGAGTGAGAAAAAGAAAAGTGTAAATGAAAGTATACACAATTTTATAATGTCCCTAGAGTAGGACCATCAACTAAGATCAATCAAGAAGCCCAACAGATCCTAGATTATTATGAACACAAAGGGTAAGTGCCCTCTCACAGCTATGTTTTCTTGGACAAAATGCGCTTGCTCAAATTTGGCCCATTCACTCGGGCCATGCTCGCTACTTTCACCTACCTGTTAGTTTCTTTTACTTGCCACGAGGGTGACGCACGAATAAGACATTACTAGGACAAATTGCGAAAACGGTTGGGTTTTACTCAGAATCAATTATGAAAATATGGAAGGTTCAAGTATTCAAAAGGTATGAGATGGTTGACAACCATCTAAGGCCAACCAAGTAACTCAACAGTTCCAGGACGACTCTGACAACAAACGGCAAGTGCCCTCCCTCAATTACGTTCTCCGGTCTACAAGCGTATGCTGAGAGTAGGCCCATTCCCCGTGGGTCATTCTCGCCACTTTCACCCACCTTTCAATAAATTCCCTGGAAGACGATACCTCTCTCTCTCCATCGTTACCCTTTCCCCCAAGTAGCACTTAAAGAAGATGATGACAGCTTGGCCAAAGAAGAAAGTGTTTGTCTTCAGTACTTTCAATCATATCTATCATACAATTTATTTAGTCATGGCTACAAGAAAGACGAAAACTGCCGGCCATTCCGGCCAAAGGATAGCAGGATCCATCCTACACGTGATAACAGCAGTTCGACACAACAACTCAGCAATGCTCGGGCACGTTACTGTACCTGTAGAGGGTATCACCACCGCATTGAAGGAATAGTAGTTGGTAACAGGAACACACCTTAACAGAAAACGTCGGTGGGCCTGCACCTCGGTAGTTAGTCAGTTAAGTATACGCCGGACAGCGTCGAGAAACGCTGGACCGACGGCCCCGTTAAGGTGCTTGGGGTCTGGTTCAAGCGTGACTTCCAAGTAGACCAAAACTCCACTGTAGTACTGCCAGGTCAGGGATATTTTGAAGTTTTGCATAGATTCTGGGTTGAAAGTCCTCCGAAATAGTCTGTTCAGTTGATCTTCATCGACGCCAGATCCACCCCAAGAACCACGTCACCCTTCTCCATCTGTAACCCTCTATAAAATGCAAGGCCTGACGTTCCACCGGCCTCATAGCCGACTTGTAGAGAACTTATTCCAGATACCAGGCAACAAATCTTGGTCTTAGCTTGACTCGGGACTAAATCTCCGTCAAAGAGACGAGCTGCAGGAACACTTGCCCGACAAACGGTGACGTCACTTTCTCTGCAGATGGTGTAGTGTCAGGGCATGCCTGCAGATCATCAGCCACATCATACCAAGACCTGAATATTCTAACCAGTGGAATGCATGCATTCCAGAAGAAGCAAACGATCAGGTCCAAGACACGAATGTTAAGCATTAATAAATAATGGACGCTTTGTACACATTCGCTATCTCTGCACGATCTTTCAGAGATAACTTCTTCTTCGCTGGATATGACTAAGCACCCTGCTCGTAACCACGTCCTAATTCCTATCCACGTGGAGTTCTCACCTGCACCAGACCCCAAGCATCTTAACAGGACTGTCGGTCGAACGTTTCCCGTTACTGTCCGGCATGGACGTGTTTCTCCAGCTACCGAGGTACAAGTCCACCGACTTTCCTGTTAATGTATGCTTTTGTCAACAACTTGTATTCCTTCAGTGACCGCCTCTATTTTCGGGGAGTACGACACCGTGACTGTGACCTCCTCCACGTATGCCGACATGGCCCGTCCGTGCCCCAATTTTAGTGGATGTACCTTTAGCTTTTGCAGCAATAATTCAAGAGCTAAAACGTACAGCACCGATGAGAGTGGACACTCTTGATGAACAGTTCTTGATTCGAAATGGTTCTGATAGGTGGCTATTTAGACTGACCACAGAGCAGGTTCCACTGTACATTAAAGCATACATCCTCTGCAAAGAAGACTGTAATCGGCTGCACTTAGAACCGCCGCCCAGTACTAATAGTTGACGCCATCGAAGGCTTTGGTTGATCCAAATTGATCAGAGCCCCACCGAAGTCAAGATTATTAATCACCTCTGTACGATATATCGCATGAGGTGGAGGTTGTCGTAGATAGATCTGCCGGGAATCGTACACGTATGTGTGATCCCGAGCACACTACCGATAACAAGCGCCAACTTCTTCGCAAGAACCTTGGCCAAAATCTTAAACCCTGCGTTTAGCAAAGTTTAAGGTTTTGGACAAGGTGCTCGCAAAGTCTTCCTGATATGACAGTTTATTAATAAAGATAGAAATCGTGAAGATGACAATCTAAAGGTTTATTCTTATGTTCCTGATATGTCCTTTTATTCATTCTCATAAATATAAAACTCACTGTTAAAGTATCAAAAAGAATAACAAATTTCATGAAAACAGTCGCGAACATCAATATCACCTGGTTAAACGAAATAATATATGCAGCATCCAAAGGAAAGTGGTACACCCTCATATCTACTCATATACAAATACCATAATCCTAACAAACAACATGGAAACCAAACGTACACAAAAGATAGAAAATTAAAACTAAGATCTCGAAATCCTTAAAAAAATGAAATACAAAACAGAGGCTGAAATGATGTATGAGGAAAAAAGCAATAACAACAACAGAAATTGTAAAAAAGCTAAAAACTAAGCTAACAACGGGGCTACCGAAAGCGATGACAAGAAAAGTACCTACATGGCTAATACTTGATAGAAAAAATGAACAGGGTGAAAATAGACCAAGTAAAATCGCTGTTTTGTTTGAGAAGCACATACTGAAAGATTCTTGATTGCGGCACATGATCAAATCCTTCTTATCAGAAATCTTGAAAAGCATGCAATGAAGCAGAATGCATGACGTAACTATAGAATATATGGAGGATAGGGAGAAACAGTTAACCCATCATAGCTAATAATAGTAATAATGATAACAACAACACAACAACAACAACAATAACAACAACGACAATAATGATAACAATAACAATAATATTAATAATAATAATAATAATGATTGTTTCTAATTTAGGCACAAGGCCAACAATCCCCAGTACTTGATTGGTACTTTATTTTATCGACCCTGGAAGGATGAAAGGCAAAGTTGACCTCGGCAGGATTTGAACTCAGAGAGCGTAGGAAGCCAGAACGAGCACCGTAAGGTATTCTGTCCGACATGATAACGACTCTGCCAAACTAATTATTTGAAAGCCGTGGATCTTCAATTAAAATATGCATCGATATAATATTCGCTCTGCCATATTGAGTATGTTGGATCTTTTTTGCCATGTGCAGAGACATGACTTGCAGGGGAAT
This sequence comes from Muusoctopus leioderma, assembly GCA_027124095.1. Lineage (NCBI taxonomy): Eukaryota > Metazoa > Mollusca > Cephalopoda > Octopoda > Octopodidae > Muusoctopus > Muusoctopus leioderma. Next base: position 3,239 of record JAOPJM010495007.1, on the reverse strand, counting down.
TAACTCCTTGATCGAAATGAAGTGGTGAATTGTTTTGTTAGCTACAACTATACTTCTGAAGGTAATGTTAACGGTGGAAGGAGGTAGTAAAATGTTTCTAGTTCACTGTATGTACTGGAAAGATGAAAGATGAAGAATGAAAGTGAACAGTTAACAAATATATAAAAATAAGATAAATACATTGGAATGAAATAAATAAATTATTAGAAATGGCTTAAATAAGCAATATAATTTTCCGTGTGGACACCGGAAGGGGAACTCAGTAGTGCAGGTCATCAGGAAATTTCTTGGAATGTTTCTAGGTATGGTGGGTGGTTTTAATGTCGAGTCTTTGTATACATTATCCAAGATTATGTTGATGGTTTCAATTACTGGGACGTTTGTGAAGAGTCTTTCAACGTCTATGTTAGAGATGTGTCCAACTTTATGAATTTTCTTGTAGGATTTCCAGAAATTCATCAGTTGATTTGATGCTGTAGTACTCGGGGACGTATTTTTTAATGTTGTTGTCAAGTTGTTTTGCGAATCTATGTGTGGGTGTGTTGATTTGGGAGATAATGGGTCGGAGCGGGGTATTATGTTTCTGTGTCTTAACGGTGCTGTAGATGTGTGCTGGCCTAAATTCTCCTTCTATGTACTGGAATGGGCATTAATAGCAGTAAAATGACCCACAATACCGACAAACATTCTAAGAAAGTTCCTGACGACCTGCCCTTCCGGTGTCAACAAGGAAATGTATACTTCCAGTAAGACATATTAGCAATGGGCCCACATTCGCGACATTTTATATGTATAACGTGGAAAATAAAGTCGTTCCCATTTATAAACATACTATATACGCCAGGCCAGGTATGTCGACGATATATTACGGTGACAGATACTGACGAACAGAGTGATAGCCTTAACAAATATCTTGAGAAGAATTCCATCCTTAACTTCACAATCAACCATAGCTCTAATTTAAATTCAGCCCATAAAACAATTCCATTTCTGGATTTAAACGTTGGGATTAGAAATAACACACACGTCACCTCTGTATACACTAAAAACGCAAACAAATGCCTCTACATGAATGCAGATAGTGAATGTCCACATAGGTACAAAGTATCCGTGGTCAAATCCCTTCATAGACGATCATTTAAATTTTCATCAAACAAAGAAGCCCTGAATAAGGAAATCCTACGTGTCAAGCAAACATTAGTTAACAACGGGTACTCAAATAAATCAGTAGACAACGCCATAGAACAATACAAAAACAAATTCACCCGCACTGACACAACTGATGCAAAACTACCCAAACCACAAATATGGTATACTACCAGAACCAAATCCATCCTCGCTACAGAACAGATGAACACATCATTAAAAAACTCATAAAACAGAACACAACATGTATCACACCTAACCACAAACTCACTGTTAGAATATATTACAAAAACACCAAAAATAAAAACCTCAAGCTAACATACCACAAAACGTACTTCAAACTACCAAATTTCAATGCAAACATGAAAGTTGTAAACTTCATGAATCAAATTGTTACATTGGTCATACAAGTACAATACTCTCATCATTTGACCATGCATTTACAACAAGGAGACATCACAACACACTACAATACAGTACATGTAACAAAAATAGAAAAATAATAGTTGACAACACTACAATTTTATATAGAATTCCACAAAGAATGAGAAGATTATCTATGGAGGCTTTGCTAATAGAAAAATATAAACCAAAAATCAATGGATCCAACACACAAAATTACCCGTTGAATGATTTTTTTAAAAATCTGGCGTAAAAAAGAAAAATTTTACCAACTCTCCCATGATTTTTTGCGACCCAACGCAAAGCATGGGAAAATACGCCACTACCATCATTTCATTCTGAGGATGGAGCTGAGATAGTTCCAAAACGTTAATGGACCAATGGATTTAGGAACGCTAATGTTCCAAACTGAACAAAGGATTAATAAGGAAATATGAAAAATCCTTAATACAAAAGATCAAACTTGAACATAGTCGTGTCTTTAATAAAACATATATATATATATAAATTAACAAGATAGAGTTTAAATCATTGATTTTAATATGTTACAATGTTTCAGCATCAGGCCAGAGTCAACCAAGGGAAGTACCTGAGAATATAAATATTCAAAGCATACTTTTAGGGAGAGTATTTTTTTTGTGACCTGCGCATAAAGTTTAGTCGAGTATTGAACACCATTATTGATAGCCTATAAACCACATCGAGTGCTTCCTTAGATGACATTGTGAACCTACATGATTCAACTTCTAATCCTATATATATATATATATATATATATATATATTTATTGGTAAAACGGTACCGACAGCTTGCAAAGTGTTTCGGGAACTTATCAAGATACCGGTTTTATTTTAACTGAATATAAACAACCAAAGAATATATGAAAACAAAGTTACATCGATTCGTATTGGAGCTAGCAAAAGACATATTTCGTATTTTATACAATGGGGGTAGAATAATGAAGCGTAGGACTAAAATGTATATTAATAAATTAAAGGCAGGTACACCTCTAAATTCATAAAACTCTGTACGGGCTTAGCGTCAATTACAGGCGTTGAAATTTTTAAAAAAGAAAATAAATAACGTATTTTTTAACAAAACTAAGGGAGGCAACTCTATTTTTGGAGAAAATGCTATTTTTAAAAAAGAAAACCTATTGTAGATAATAATAATACTGGGGCTATTTTTGATGAAAATAAAGCGGGAGTTGTCCAATGGAATACTGGAGAGAGAAGGAGTTGTCCATTGGAATACTGAGGAGAGATAGAGTTGGTAGGGGTAGTGAAAAAGCTATTTTTAAAGATGGGTGGAGTCTAGTGAAAATGCTCTTTATAACTAAGAGAATACAGAAATACTGGGGTTATTTTTAAAGAAAGGACACCTGGAACTACCCAATAGATTACAGAAGAGAGATGGAGTAAGTAGGTGTAGTTAAAGGGCTATTATTAGAGAAGAATGAAACCTAGGGAATGTGTAGTGGAGATGCTATTTTTAAACTATTCTTAAAAACAAAAAACAATTCTTAAAAAAACACAGGAGCTATTATTAAAGAAAACTGGGGTAGCCCGGTAGAGTACTTAAGAGAGATAGAGTAGGTAGGTAAAAGACCGTGAGTGGTACTATATCAGTGGAAATTACTGAAGCAGTCCATTAGTTCTGGAAAAAGGCAGGTGATGCTGAAGGTGTGACAG
>JAOPJM010494691.1:0-10879 GCA_027124095.1 Muusoctopus leioderma | reverse complement strand
TTAGTTTCAACACACGGTCTCAGATCAAATCACTTGCCAGACAAGTACAACTCCGAAATATATATATATATATATATGACAATGGTAAGTCTAACATCCTGGTAGACTTGCCGGATTCGTACATTTTGACATCTTCGACCTGAAAACGGAAGTTAGTATAAACAATAACATTTTTATACACAATACAAAACCATTTTATCATTTAACAAATAAAACATAATTTTACATAAGTGACTACTAAGATGAATCAAACTGAGTTATTGTTATTTATAAAATATACTATACAACAATAATTAACTCAGCTAAATTAACTGACTATTGACTTCCGTTTTCGGGTCGATGTCAAAATGTACGAATTCGGCAAGTTTACCTATAAATACATATACGACAAGCTTCTGCATAGTTTATGACTACCAATTCCACTCACAAGTCATTGGTCGGTCCAAGACACTTGCCCAAGGTGCTACGCATTTCTCAAATATACCCCAGCCACACCTTAAAGTCACTGTTGGTGCTATTGTTGTTTAGACCCACGCGTTTTCCCGTCAACCCTACTGTCTGTCATTTCCAGATTTCATATTAAACATTGTATCCAATCATTCACCAAAACTCTATTTTTCTTGAAGTTCCACAACAGAAGCAGTTCAATTAATGTTTAAACTTAACATTGACCGATAAGCATGGCTGTGTGGTTAAGAAGTTCCATTTGCAACTACATGGTTCTGTGTTCGATCACACCACGCAGTACCTTGGGCAAGTCTCTTATACTATAGAGAGCGAAATTTGGTAGACAGAAACTATGTGGAAGCCTGTCAGAAGGACCGTTCCTATTCTTGTGTGGTAGACTTAATCCGTCGCCCTGTTTAACACCTAGCCCTTGGGTGCCTTTAGCGAAGTCTTCTTTGTTGCAAGCATTCAGGCCAGGTCTCCGGTCTTAAGATACCTTCCTTCCACCAGTCTCAGAGACCACGAAAAGAGTGATGGATGCTGCCCTTCCTCCTCTGATTAAGCCACTAAAAAAAAATAATCATTATCTCCCAGTTTAGGAAGGCCCGAAAAAAACTGATCATAGCCTCTCCATGTCTACCGAACAAGTGGATAATTTTTTCTCCCTAAAGTCTCACACATGCACACATCACGCACTTCACCACACATGCATATACACACGAAAACACAGAATAAATGCACACATACAGTCCAGCCACACATCGCTACATACACACACAAGCATACAACTCCCAAAAAATACCGACACACACACCACATTATTCCGGCACACAAGCAGACACACACTCACATCACACACCGTCCACATTTCGTGACATACACACAAACACACGCGCATAAACACTCACAAATATACCAACACACACACATATTCTCGCACGTGTTCACAAGCACACGAGTATACATACACAAACACACACCCCGCCACACACACAATCTATACGCATATACCCATCACACTTACACCCGTGCTTGCACACACACCACCCAAACACCTGATGACCCACACACTACCATACCAAGCACATACACGCTTTTACACATAACCACAACACCCATTCTGATGCCAATTCCAAAGATGGCGATCTCCGAGGCCAAACTCACGATTTACTCCATTATTTTCTCTCCCACTTTCCATTCATTTTTCTCCATTTTTTTATTTATTTTTTGTCTGTATTTTTTACCCCTCATTTCCTTTTCTTTCAGATAGAGGACTAACGTTCAAAACGTTAAAGACACTTCTTTTCCTTTCCAGCGTTAAACTAATACCTTCATTATCGTAGTGTTGTTTTTTTACTGTTTTTTGAATTCGCATTATATATATATATATATATGACATTTACGAGTATTAATATGGAACAGCGAACCCGGTATGGCATTCCAAGTGACTGCGTTGCCGATTACACCAATGAGACTGCCATTTTAGGCTGTATAAACTAATAGTATTACCTTATATCATGACGATTACAGGTAATTTCGTAGTCATTTATCCCCCAGCAGACATACTATTCTATTACTAACATAGTCAGGTACCACACTTAAATTCCATGTTTATAATGAGAATTCCAAGAATATATATAATTAAGTTAAATATTAACGATTAAGATTTTAAATATAAATTATATAAGACATTTACGAGCACTAATCTAGGGCAATTCATATTTAAAATAGGAACCGTAAATGTATAACATTCTTAGAATTAATTCTCGTTATAAACATCGAATTTAAGTGTGATACTTGACTATGTTAGACAGTAGTGGATATCTGCTGGTGGGGGGTTAAGTGACTAGGAAACTATCTGTAATCCTCGTGTGATGAGCGGTGAAGTAGTACCAGACTATACCAGTAAAACGTTTATATAGCCTTATTTGGCAGGAGGAGATGGCAGAATCTGCCCTGTAACGCAGTCTTCTGGAATGTGGTAGATACGAGGCTTGAAACCCGTTGGAGAGTTTATCTTTTTCCGTCTTAGATTACTGCTTGTAAATGTCTTATATAATTTATATATATAATATATGAAAGAGAGAGTAAAAAATTGAACTACTGGATGGTGCAACCAGTAAGAAATATGTGAGAGTCGTTTAGGAAACTCGACATAGAATGCAGTATGCATAGCCTAATAACTCTAGTCATAACGGTGACAAAGAGGAGGTCCACTTTAAAAGCCTCTGGAAATAGAAACCCTTCTGAAATGTTAAGATGAAGATCTCTAGTGGTTACACAGATTGAAGGAGAAACGCAGAGATTGTATTGCTGCGTGGGACTAAAATGTCACACACAGGAAATTATCAAGCTAATGCCACGTAAAACGTCCAGAATCCAAATGCCAGTTATACATAGAATCCAAATGCCAGTTATACATAGAATCCAATTGCCAGTTATACATAGAATTCAATCCAGTGATCAATAATCTTAGCCTCGAAAAACGAAAAAGAAAGGTTGGTCAATATTTTTGCCACACACAATCAAAAATGTGATATAAACCCCACATTTGCCAAGCCCCTGAGATTGAAAATGACAATATATTATGAGACTTCCGATTATATATACCAAATGAATGACCAAACAGATAGCGTATTGTAAAACAAGAACAGTGCTGGCTTGTTAATAAAGAAAACTATCCTCCAAGGAATAATGTTTCAGCGAAAAAATTAAAAAGCAACCAACTTAAAGGACTTCAAAATTGAAATTTCTAAATAGAGGAAACAATTTAGAATCTTAAATAGCAGTTGATGCACTAGGATTAACAAAACTTGATACTCATGAATAATGCATTAAGAAGATAATTGATAATCCTAAGTTGCACGAAATAGATTGTCCTTAGCAGTACTTCCTGTCTCTCCATAAGACAATTGCTATATGATAGTAGGATCAAAAGTTTACTTGGTGCATCGCCCTGATTATCCAATTTAGTAGTTTCTTTTTACTTTGGGGAGGTTGCTTTACAAGTCATTGTTTTATTAGTTAGTCAATCAGGAGGTGGTGCACTGCCCATAGCCGTTTATATAACCACCTATATTTTAAAGTGTATGGATAAGCAGGTTTGATGGAGCTAATTTTCAACATAAATTGTATGTTGGTGGTGAGGAAAATATGAATGAGGATTTCCAAAAGGATGAAGTTCTGGGGAAAAGGATATATATGGAGGTTAGGGATGAAGACAGATACATCAAGTGAGGAATGATATAGTAAGTTCATTGCTATTCTAACAAATGATGACCAGATGTTAATTTAAATTAATGTAATATATATCACAGCCAATACTTTCCCTTTATGAACATGTTGATTTATGTTTAAAAAGATTAGAATGTGATGCTAACAAAAATTTATCATTTAAATTCAGCCTCATTTGTTAAGAAAATAACCAATGTCTTCTTTTATGTATGTGTATGCTTCTTTTATTTTTTGTCCACAAGAGAATGGTATAAACACAATAAGTGTAAATACTCATTGAACCAAAAGAATCTTAATTACAAAAGACAATGCATTTGTGAAAACACACATCATCTTGTAAAGATTCTTACCAAGAGATCCTGGTTGTAAGTGACAGTCATTTGACAAATAAGATGATGTCCAATGTCAGACACAATGACACTAGAGAGCATCACCTGTAAAAGCAAAAATATCCATGAACTGGAATGCAAAACAGAAGTAATTCTGCAACAAATAATATGCTGATACACAGTACAACATACCTACCCACCTATCTATTTCACTTCAGCGATTGAGATCATGAGAGATCGATGCCAATAATACAACCAATAAATAATATACTGGCAAAGAAACCAATAAACAAACATTCATGTAGACCACTGCTACTACCATTTTAAGTTTTACTAAAAACACTAATCTATCTAATGAATAAGCCTTACCTACTTACCCCAGTCTCCTAGTCTCAGAAGGCCTGAAAAGATTAAAAGAACTACTCCTACTACACAGACTACATTTAACAAACAAAGAGACTGAAAGATCTGATGAAGATCTAACGGACCTCCTTAGAAGAAATAAAATTAGAAATTATAGGCTGAGAAAATGAGTTGAATATAAAAGATTAGGAAAATGTTTGACCAAAGAATAAACAGCAATAAAAACAGGAAAAAAACAACAACTCTGCCATCACATGGTATTCATGCTGATATAAAAATGTTTTTATTTCAGATGAATTTCAGAATCTGCTTCAGAAGAAATGCACAAAAATACAATTGTTTTTTTTTTACCTCCTCTGTGTCAAATTTAACTTGATATAAAGTCGTTTACTTAACTACCAAATGATACACATACTTACCCGTTTCTATTTCTTATACAAATCCAAGATTTCATTCACGTGTAAAATACGAGTATTTTATATATTAATATGTGAGTATTTTATATATTAATATGTGAGTATTTTATATATGTTTTCTCAGTGTTTTATATAATAGGAAGACAAGGAATGAAGTAGTAAAAACTGATCTCAAGATGCTGAGTATCATGAAGGTGATGACAAAGTACCGCGACGATTATCAACACATGGTGCTGGAGGCTTAACATATGTACATATTTGGGCCTCTCACCAATTAAGTCTCCATCTGTTGTCCTTCCTTCTGCTTCTTCGATAGCCTCATATCTCTCCATCATCACTCACCCTCTCTCTTATTTACTGTACCATGCTGCCCATGTAATAAGGAATGCTATCGGATCTGTCCATATTCAATCCATGCTAGCCCCATCCTTATCACTGTACCTCTCTCTCCCATCACGATGCCTGTATAATAAAGAATTGCATGAGGTGTTTGTATCCAATACACCCCACAATCACACTTCTGTACTGTTAGCCACCACTCCCTCTCCCCCAGGTCACTCATTATTGACATCTGTCACTCTCTACCATTGCCCATCTCTACTACTATACATCACTCACTCTCTCTCTTACCAGAAAACAGGTAGCTGCCATCACTGTCTCTCTTCCATTACTCTCTCCTGTACCACCCCCTCACTCAAGTTTCCCTGATCTTACTCTTGCTTCTTTCACCCTAATCCATCTTCTGTCATTACCCTCTCTTCCTTTCACCCTCTTGGTGAAATTGGCTTTAACAAATGAAGACAACGTAGAGTAGTGAGGACTCTTTAGACTTGCAGGGTACAAGATAACCTCACTAATGCTGGTGCCACGATAAAATGAAAGTGGTCAGTGTTAAGAAGTGCATCCAGCCGTAGAAACAATGCCAAAAATGGAATGTATGAGCGATACGTGGTCCTCTAACCAATCTAGGAGGGCAGTAACTCCAAATAAGAACTGACTCAAACTGTAACGAACTGTCCAACCCATGCTAGCATGGAAAACAGATGTAAAATGATGATATTGTCTCAAGAGAAACAGCCATCTTTATACATTCTGTGTTCAAATGCAATTAGGACTGACATTGCCTTTTATCCCTCCTAAGTCAATGTGTACTGGCATCAAATACCATTCCTACAGCAGTTGATTTTATAAAGAATTTAAAGAAACCAATATTTTCCCAGAGTAAAATAAAGCTCCTGGCAAACCAAGTCTGCAACTCAATTTCAGTTCTTATTTGTGTGTGTGGGGGGGGGGGGGTTGACTTGAATATCACAGAAAATGACATGAATATCACAGAATCTCATTTCTCCTCACCTAAAAAAATTTAAGACCTTATGTCTGTCTATGTAAGAAATATTATTTTTCAAACTACATAAGTGCTACAGTTTATTCTGCTTAATTGCATAAATGGTACAGTCAATTCTGCTTAATTGCATAATGTGGTAATTGCATAACTTTCAAAAATACTGAATTTATATAAAAATGGCCAGTTAATTACATATGCAAATAGTCAATTTTGGTTAATTACATGAGATTTTTCTGATTTTAAGCAAAAGAAAGTATTAATTTCATGTAATAAAATTCTTCAATAAACAAATGTTTGCAACTAAAATTTGCAAAACGTTTTTATCTGCGATTCTACAGACCAGTAGCATTAATGACAACTACAAAGCAGACGAAACTGGACTGTGACAGAGCCCTTCCAGATGGTATCTTTCTCCTAAAGATGGAGAAGATAAGCAGTGGAGAGGGAAGCTTCCAACATGTCAGGAAATGACAAAATAAAATTACTAGTGATCAGGAAAAGTAAAGAACCCAGATGCTTCTAGGAAGACACTTGCAGTGACCTATAAAACAGTAAGAACACCTGGATGATTGGAGGTATGCCTACCATATTGCTGAGAGAATTTGACAGGGATGAATTGGAAGTAGAGAAAATGTATTAGTTGCTGACAATTGCACTGGCCACCTAGCAATCGCAAATCTTAAACCAGTCAGACTCTTGTTTCTTCCATCAAACACAACATCAGTAATTCAACAAAGCAACCAAGGCATTATAAAAGCTTTGCAATCACTATATAGATGTACCTATGTCAGAAAGCTGGTTCTTGGTACTGATGATCATCAAAAAACTAAAAGCAAATGGCACAGGAATGGCTGTGTGGTTAAGAAGTTCACTTTGCAACCATGTGGTCCCAGGTTCTCTCCCACTGCATAGCACCTTGGGTAAATTGGTAGACAGAAACTATATAGAAGCCTGTCATATATGTATATATGTGTGCGTGCATGCTCGCGTATCATCGCTCGACACCGTCTATCGCTGAATCTGCCGGTGACGTCTGTTTACATCTCCATAAAACAAAATGTCCAGCCGATTGGTAGTTCGGTGGTATAATTCCCATACTTAAATCAGTATGGTTGGTGACAGGAAGGGCATCCGACCGTAAAAATGCTACCTCATAAAACTATCTCCATACAACCCATGCTAGCATGAAAACACAAATGTAAAAAAAAAAATGATGCTGATGATGACCTTGCCAAGAAAATCACAGTGGATGCTATTCATCTAACCACAAAATCATGGAACAGTTTTAAGAATTCCACAATCATCAATTGTTTCCAGAATGCCGGTTTTACAGTTGAAGATGCGGCAGCCCCTCCTGTCATAATAACATAAAAATCTTTTGAAGCATATGTGTCCCATGATAATGATCTGGAGTGTTACAACATCACAACAGATGAACTGGTCACCTTGGTTATAAATGATGCAAAATAAACTGATGATGATGGTGAAGATGTGGTGTTACCTGTCTCAATAACAGATGTTAGACTCATTCTGTCAACAGTGAGAAAAGAACATCTATTAGAATTTTGACAGCTTTATGCCATTGAAGATTCGTGCAAATCAGCAGCAGCTAGAAATCACAGAAAGCCAATGATCACAGAATTGAAATCTCGTAGTTTATTGCCAACTAAGCGAATTCAGTTAATTGCATACTCTAATTAGGTACATAAGAATTTCAATCACTAAGGCTACACAATTAAGCAAAATCAACTTAAATACCTGGATAGTATTTAACATTCACAATTATATACCAACATTCTTACAGAAATATCAACAAAGATTTTCAAAAATAATACCATCAGATTTTATTTTTATTGTATTTTTACTGCTTTTGTAAACTGCTCTTTTTTTATTATCATTATTATTTGCATTGAATTTTGCATAGAATTTTCGCAATGATGTTTATCATTAAAATTTTTTTAATATTTTGGTTTACTCATATGCAGTTAACTTTGCTTGTCAAGACTGTATGATAGTTCTGCTCTATAAATTCGATAATTTTAGAGTATTATCTACCATTCATTCAAATTACACATTTCTTCAAATTGCATATAAATCCGTGTATGCATGTATCTATGTAGATATTTATACATGTGTATTTTGAGAGGGTAGTAAAATAGATTCAAATAAACCATCAGATTTATAATGATTGAAATAAAATTATAACAAAAGAAGAAAAAAAAGGAAGAAATAAAAAATAAACTTTTACATTCCATACAGGTAAAGAACAAAATAAAGAACTACATATATCGAGCAAGTCAAGCAGGGAGTAAAATTTCTTTTTACATGTCATCTAAGCCAGGCATTGGAAATTTTTCTGAAAATTGCTTCACCTGGTTACGCACATTGGCCAACTTCAGCTGAATGTCAGCATCTTTCTCTAAAACAACTTTGAACTCAGCAAAAGTTGGGCCACACTTGGAATAGGTCTCTTTACAAAGTAGAACACCTGAAAAATATATAAAGAAAATTATTAAGTTTTTCTTGTTTTCATTTAGTACCAGATCAACTCTGATCGAGTAAACCTATGATTAAAGGCATTCTGCCCATGACCATCCTGTCTTTTAAGGGTATCTAAGACTGCAATAGCTAAGGTGTCCTTTCCTTATTTACAACGGTAGGATGTGATTTAAGGGAGATTTCGCTGCTATTTCTAGCAGGTCAAGCAACCATGTAGAGGTTCCCTTGGCTCGAATTATTAACTGTTGTTGTTGTCGTTTAGCTGCAGGTCAACCCTGATTAAGCAGACCTATTATGAAAAGCATTTCAGCCTTGACCGTCACAACTTTGTTTTAATGCATGCTGTCTCCAGAACTTCCTTTTTTATGACAGTAGAATACAATGCAGAAAATTTGACTTATTTCTAGCAAGTCAAGTGACCATGTAAATATATATATATATATATATATTATATGTGTGTGTGTGTATATATATATATGCGTGTGTGTGTGTGTATATGTGTGTGTGTGTGTGTGCATGTGTGTATACATGTGTGCGTGTGTATATATATAGTCACGTTTGCCCTCATAGAACGGAGACTATGTGGAGTAAAGAGGGAATCTTTGGCCTGCTAGAGACAAGGCACTCTCTCTAGTGCTGGTGACATGATAAATGCACCCAGTGCACTCTGTGAAGTGTTTGGACAACACAGAGTCGAGAGGGCTCTATAGTCGTGTCTTGGACATGACAACCTCTCTAGAGTTGGTGCCACGATAAAGGCACCCAGTACACTCTGTAAAGTGATTGGAAGGGCATCCAGCTGTCATGGGTTGGATGGGTGATTTTGGCCGCGTCAATTGTGAATGGAGTCACCACTCTCCTAGACAGGTCGTGGACCACGCCTCACACGTATATTTCGTTTGGCTTGGTTTCTACAACTGGATGCCCTTTTTATCACCAACCACTTTACCGAGTGTACTGGATGCGTTTATCGTGGCACTAACACTAGAGAGGTTGTCATGTCCTCTCGACCCTGTGTTGTCTCCGAACGATCACCAAACACTTCACAGAGTGCACCGAGTGCATCTATTGTCTCTAGCAGGCAAAAGATTCCCTTTCTACTCCACATAGTCTCCGTTCTCTGAGGGCAAACATGACTTGTGAGTGTGAATAGGAGATAGGTCATGTATGGGAGGGTGAGATGAGGAAAAGAGTATGAGTAAAAATAGGGGGAAGCTGAGAATTTGAAGGGAGAGAAGGGAAAGGAATAAGAGGGGGAAGGAAGGTGTGACAGTATGGATGTGAATGGGAAAGAAGTGATTACGGAAGGGCAGAAGATATGCACCCAGAACACTCTGTAAAGTGGTGTGATAGGAAGGGCATCTAGCCGTAGAAACCAAGCCAAATAAGAGATACGAGCGAGGCATGGTCCCCCAACCCGTCTGGAGAGTGGTGACTCCAAACATGAACTGATTCGGTCTGAAATTACCCGTCCAACCCATGCCAGCATGGAAAACGGACATAAAACGATGATCATGATGATGATGATATTACAGTATTTAGTTTTTACACTATGATCCAAGTTCTAATCCAATCAGGATAGAATTTACGTTTCATTTTTGCAGGGCTGATAAAATATATTCCATGAACTAATTTCATTAACTGAAACCAAACTTAGAAAGCATCCTGCCGAGGTCAACTTTGCCTTTCATCCTTCCAGAGTTGATAAAATATAGTACCAGTCAAGTACTGGGGTTGTTGGCCTTGTGCCTACATTAGAAACAATTATTATTATGATTAACCCATTCATCATCAAATTTCTAATGAAATATACAGTCTATGACTTCTAATTAATTCTGAAAATAATCAAGAATTTAGTGGCCTTTAGTAAAATAACTAACTTTTTCATTATTAATTTGGTGTTTGTAATATAACTAAACCAAATGTTCTTACATAAAACTATTCTTTTACTTGTTTCAGTCATTGGACTGCGGCCATGCTGGGGCACCGCCTAGTAGGGTTTTTAGTCGATCAGATCGACCCCAGTACTTATTTTTTTAAAGTCTGGTACTTATTCTCTCAGTCTCATCACCGAACAGCTAAGTTACAGGACATAAACAAACAAACAAACAAACACACATATATATATATATATATATATATATATATATACAGCTTCTGCAGTTTCCGTCTATCAAATCCACTCACAAGGCATTGGTTGGCCCGAGGCTATAGTAGAAGACACTTGCCCAAGGTGCCACGCAGTG
>JAOPJM010494589.1:0-10879 GCA_027124095.1 Muusoctopus leioderma | reverse complement strand
CAGTGGTTGTTTTTAGATGCCACATTTTTGAGACCTCTATTTCAAGGTCCTTATATTTACTTAATTTTTCAAATGTTATTATTATTATTATTATTATTATTATTATTATTATTATTATTATTATTATTATTATTATTATTATCAGTTCTTGCCAGTAAAAAGGTTGACCACCATGACTTAGTGTTTCAAATCCGAGCTAAATCAACCTTGTTTTCCATTCCTCCTGGGTCAGTAAGTTATGTTATAGTTTAAAGTGAGTTTGATATGTAGCCTGTTGAGCTACATTTACTTTCAAAAGTTCTTTGCAAACCATCAGAACTGTAAGTGGAGACTGCTATGTTTGGAGGAGAGTTTTTAAATTGTTGTCACTTTTAACACATTAAGCACTCCACATGTTTACTAGCTGACATAAACTACCTGCTACCGTAAAACATGTCCATTGGAATTTTATGTAATATATATATGTGTGTGTGTTTGTGTCTGTGTGTGTGTGTGTGTGTGTGTGTGTGTGTTAGAGTGATGGTTATTAGTAGATCGCAGTTGTGCATAAAGTTCCCAAATAAATAGTCACTGTTAATTGAGGGAAAACTGAATATCTAGCCCTCAATAAAGCACCAGAGCTTTTCTATCACTCTAACTGGGAAAGTAAATTAGAGTTTATGTAACATAGATTAAGTAGATCTAGATAACAGCTATAGATTAAATAGATATAGCTAATAGCAGTGAAATACATCTATTACTTCAAGGGATTAGATATAGGTAAGGACTATCACAAACACATACCTATACACAGAGCTAAATAATAAATGTCAGTATTTTTTAAATACTGACATTTATTCCCTGATTATTCACTACCTAATTAGTGAATAATTTTCGCACAGATCTATATCCTTTCAAGGTCATTTTAAAGTCTGGTAGTTAGATGTTATATTATGCTTCGCTGAGGAGGTCTAATAAGACCGAAACTTGTCTGGAGTTGATAACATAACTACCAAAGGTCAGACTCACTCCCTACAGTATTCTCCATTTAATTTTTAATCAATTTAAATTTAGGATATCTCTCCTTTGCTCTTCTTCTTGATAAGGATTGCCATTAATGCTAATGACTTTTCTTCTCATTACAAGTGTAATTTCAATTGATTAAACATTCGTTTTGGCTCACTACACTAAGTATGTTAGCCTTCCCTTAACTAATAGTCCTTTATGTTTTCTTCAGTTAAGTTCTACTTTATCTGTCTATAGGAGATTACTTTCCTTTTTAGTTCCGTTTGTCCTACTGTCAGTAGTCATATTGCTCTATATTAGTCTGTCAATCCTTCAACAGAAGTTTATTCTTGAGTAGCTTTGTCTTGGCAGAATTGGTAGAATTGGCAGAATTGGTAGAATTGCGTACAAAATGCCTTACGGTATTTTGTTACGTCTCTAATGAGTTCTGCTGAGGTAAACTTTACCTTTCATCTTTTTGAGGGTTAATAAAATAAAGTAGCAGTTAAGTACCGCAGTTGATTTAATCAACTATAAAATCCTCCCCCCCAAACTATGTGGCCTTGTACCAATGTTAAAAATTAATATATTACAGAATCGTTAGAGTGTCGGACAAAACGCCTTATGGTGTTTAGTTATGGCCCTTTACATTTTGAAACCAATTCCCACCGAAGGTGACTTTGCTTTTCATCCTGCCAGAGTCAATAACATAAATTCCCAAAAAGTACTCGGGTCAATATGATCGACGGCTCTTTCCACCAAAATGTGTGACTTTATACCCAAGTTATAAATAAATATATTACCCTTAAATTTTCTTTCTTTTAAAATTATCTAAAGTTTTGTTGTTGCTGTTGTTGTTTAGAAGAGTCATATCTGTGCAAGTTTTCTTATGCATCTTTTAAATTTGCTGCTTTTCTTATGCATCTTTTTTTTGCTGCTGAAATTTGTGATACCTTTTTATTTTATTATATTAAATTTAACTTATTTTTTCTCTAATTATTTCATTGTGAAAAGTAAACTTTATATTAGTTTTCAATGTTGTGTTCTTACCAACCACTGATTTATTGTTCTGTTTTTGTTGCAGAAAGACCTAATTATACTAGTGATTCTCCTAGTTACTTTCATCTATATGGCATTCTACTTATACTTCTGGCTTGTGGCTGAGAATAACGCAAGTGATTTTAATTGGTGAGTAACAAATTTCTTTCCAAATATACCAGAGAAGTATTCTTTAATGTATTTCTTCGTTTTGGTTTTGAAAGACTGGATGGAAATTAAAATTTTGTTTTATCATCATACATTTTTTCCTTTATCTCTTTCAAACATCATACTGCAATTTCATTCATAAAATCATTTTTGTATACTTGCTTATATTCTGAAATTTTGCTATCCTGGAAATATTCTAAAGTGGCTTGGTATGTTTAGTATGTTGTCTAAGACTTAGGAAAGAGAACATTTGACTGTTTTGACATAGTTTCAACTGGTTTCAAACTGGCTTCCTGGCTGCTTAAATTACACTTGAAAACAAACAAAAAAATTTTTTTTTTTGTTTCCCAAGAATGAAAATAACTGATTCTTATAGTATTATTTTTGTGCTGAATCCAAATAAGTTTGTAACATTTCTTTATCAGGTCAAGTTTTCGTGTGGTGTGCAATTTAATTTTTAAGGATTCATATAGTTACACTTTTATTAAAATACGATTGAAAAGACATGACTGTTGTTTAAAAAGTAGCTTGGTTTGATTTTCTGCTGTACATGTGTCTCGTAAGAGTTCAGCACCAGTCAGCAAGCATTCTTGGGCTCCGGATGCCTTGATAACACTTTTCCATGAAGAAATATCCTGATGAAAATGCTTACTATGTTCGTCACTTACCACACCCAGGTTTACTGGAAAAAATTCCAAGTGAGAGTCCAAGTAATAAACCTTTGACATATTGCACCCCATTACTTGGTAAGACTTAAGAAGGTCATCTACTATTTCAGAATAGTTTTTGGCTTTGTGATTTCCCAAAAAGTTTGCACACTTTTGAGACTTTGCCATGATGCTTTCTCAACTTCATTCAACTCTCCTTCAAATTTCTCATCTATTAACAATTCTCTGATCTGAAGGCCTACAAAAATGCCTTCTTTAATCTTGGCATCACTGATCCAGGGAAACTTACTTCTCAAGTATTTGAATCCAGTTTACATTTTATCCATCGTTTTAACAAATTTTGTCATAAGTTCAAGCTTTATGTGCGAAGGAGGAACACTTTCTCAGGGTCAACAAGTGAACCGTTTAAAACATTTTTCTTGCCTGTAATTAATGAGGTACATTTTGGCTAATTCTTCAGAATGTAGTGGTTTTACTTGTCCTTACTGTCCCACTCACATAAAAAAGCAACAGTACTTGGTGTAACCTAGCTGCATCCTTAGTAAAAGTGCAATGACCTTCAGATCTCAACAGATATTCCACTTATATTTCTGATACTGAACCTTTTCTAACAGCAACTTCATGTTGTATGACTCTTTTGTGTTTATAGCATGTGTAATAGGTACAGAGGGGAATTTATTTCCTTTATGAAGAAGGACTGCTTTCAAGCTGACTTTTGAGGAATCAATGAACAATTTCCACAAATATTAATCCACGGTTAAAAGACTGACAATGAAACTGAACTGTAGGGGAATAAAGTACATAAAGAATAACAACAATTAAAAGAAAGCAACAACAACAACAACAACATAAAGCCAAACATCATAAACTAATAACAATGACAATATTTACCTACTAAAAAAAAAAATTTCCACTCATCCATGTTATGTTCATGACCAAGGGCTGTCATGACTGAATTAATATCTTTACAAAGCACGTGTCCATCTTCATGGGAGAACCATTCTTTGAATTTATCATGGCGGTTACAGAAAACACAAACTTTAGTATCACGTTGCAGTAGATTCCAACCTTTTAATCTTGAACCTAAAAGTTCAACCTGCATCTTAGATAAATTCAATCCTGAACTAGATCATTCAGATCACCTTGTGACAGTAAATGTGGTTCACTTGAGGACCAGGTTGCCTGGAATGTTGGATCAGAAATGTCTTTATCTGTTTCCTCATGATATGCTTCAGCTTCGTTTCAGTCATCATCACTTAAAGTAACGCGCTCAGGAGGATTTTGGTACTGGAAGTTGAGCATTGTGGAGAACTGGTCTCATTGTAGATGGTAAATTAGGGCATTTAATTAAGCTCTTTGTTTCTGAAGTGATCTTTTTTGTACAAACAAAATAAATAACAGTCTGTTGTGTGATCTTTGGGCTCCCTCAAAATCATTGAAATAGCAAATGCTATGTGACGTGAACCATTTAGCCATCCTGTTTACATAAAGTGGTCTTACACATGCCACACAACAAATGTGAGGGGCCTAAATCTTGTCCTGATCACCCACTTTACATCCAAAATAAAGTTCAGAGCATTTTTTTTTTACTAATGGTGTAAAGCTATGTTTCTGGGATTTTAAAGTTAGATCACCACATACATAGTAGAAGAAATTAGGAAGATTCCGACAGTTTCGTGGCATGACAAGGCATCTATATGAATACAGCACTGGTGTAAAACCAACAAGGAGCAACACACACTAGCTGTTAACTCTGTGACAATTACAAGCAGACTGACTTGGATCTACTCTCACACAGACACTAGGTGTCACACAGACACTAGGCTCATGTCTGAACAGAGCTAAACATGTTTCAACCTGCACAGTCTGCTGCCCTAACCAAATATATCCTGCTAGCATTATCAGATCTTTCTCACCAAAAGGAATAAATTGCACTAATTTTACATAAAAATTGATACAACATATATTAATATTAAATCTTTAATTATAGTTATATTAATTAATATAATATTTTATTTTTATCTGGTGATTATGCTAAATGAAGAAAAAATGAACTTAGCGTCACAAGAAAACTAAACCTGATAGGGAAAATCTGATTTCATATTTAGATTCAGCATACAAAATTACACTTACAGCACCCATCAAAGCACTTGTAACAAAATTGTTGTTGCTCAGTGTTATTGTTTTGTCCCAGTGTTATTGTTTTGACTGTTTGCTGTTATAAACTGAAGGATGAGAATGTGTAAAAAAACACACACATAGAATGTTCTTGTATATTGAGGTTATGTGAAGAGAGATTTTCAAATTATTTTGTAGGTCTATAGTAACTTTCAAAAATCAGAAATTATTTTCATTATTATGTTATGTAACAAATAAGAAAATCATAATTTATTAGATGGTTACCCCATGTAGCTTTTCTTGAGCAGGCTTATTGCGCAGGCATGGCTGTGTGGTTAAGAAGTTGCTTCATAACTATGTGGTCCTGGGATCTATCCTACTGCATGGCACCTTGGGCAAGTGTCTTCTACTATAGCCTTGATTGATGGAAACTGAACAGAAGCCCATCATGTGTGTGTGCCTGTGAGCATGTTTGTCTCCATGAAGTCTTTATTGTTGACACCGCTTAGGTGTCAACAATGAAAACTTTGTGTTTGCATCCCACATAAACAATACGTCCTGCAGCTTGGTTTGATAGGTGAAGATTGGTGGAAAAACTAACTAAGTAAGGGTTGGTGATAGGAAGGGCATCCGGCCATAGAATACTGCTAAAAAAAATCTAATCCAACCCCACCCAGCATGGAAGAGCAGACTTACAGATGATGAATGAATGAACGAACAAGTTGATGAAAGGAAATATTCACTTGGCATTTATAGCTGAAACAATTTTGTCTTCATTGTGGTCATGTTGTTCTCAGGTTTAACCAGGTGATAATCATTTTAAAGATGGACTCTCTTCACAGTTGATTGAGAGGAATTAACGAGAATTTTAAGAGATCTAGTCTAACAATTTATGATTTAATAAATTCATCCAAATCAACCAACAAATAAAGAAAAAAATAATTGTAAAACAAAATATACAAAGCTATCTTATGCAAAGTTATTGTCTTTGATGACTGATATATTAATAGAAATGTTAATTGCTAAAGTGACTCTAAATATGAAAATCGAAATTGGTAATAACATCTGCTCTTGTTGACAATAGATTATTTTGTGTGAGGCTATATTACTGTGAAACATATAGCAGAATATAAGCAAAAGAACTGAAAAATTGAGCGGTGGGATGAGAAAATTATAGTTTGCTGAATATGAATTCTAAATTTCAAGACAATCATTTTAAACAAGATAAGAAACCAGTTGAAAATCAGTCATTAGGTGTATTTTCCAGAAGAAAATCTCAGGTTATAGTTGAATCATGTAATAAGAATATGAGTTGAAAACTGAATTAAAAAAATAACTTTTAGTTGGTGGTTTAGGATTAAAGATTGGCTACGAAAGTTCTGATATTATAGGATTAAGATATGTTTAATGGAGACAATGTGATACCCCATTTGCCTTATACCTAAAAAAAATTTAAAAAATAAACGAATAGATGTAGAATGTAGGGGACACTTTAGTCTTGTTGGAGACAACCTTTCTAGTGCCGGTGACATGATAAAATGCATCAAGTTCACGCTGTTAAGTGGTTGGTGATAGGAAGGGAATTCAGTGATAGAAACCATGCTAAAAATGGAACATCCGAGTGAGACGTGCTCCTGAGAAGTGAACTGACTTGAACCATGATGACCCATGCAACCTTTGCCAGCATAGAAAGCAGGTGTAAAATGATGATGATTTTGATGATGATGACGACAACAACGATGACGATGATGATGATGTTGATAACTGTGGCACACAGCAACAACTGCACTGCAAACTAAACTGGTCTTTTTACCTACCCTTGAATTCATACTGTGTGACAAGAATAAATCAAGGTTAATTGCTGCAAGGACAGTATGAAACTGACATTGTAATTAGGGACAGTATGGAGCTGACACCATGACAGGGGACAGTATGTAGATGACAGTGTAACTGTAGACACTGTGAAACTGACAGTGTGACTGGAGACAGTATGAAGTTGACAGTGTGACTGGAGACAGTATGAAGCTAACAGTGTGACTGGAGACAGTATGAAGATGACAGTGTGACTAGGGACAGTATGAAGATGACAGTGTGACTAGGGACAGTATGAAGATGACTGTGACTGTGACTGGGGACAGTATGAAACTGATAAGTTCAGAGGTGTATATGTTATTTATTATGTACTCAATTCTAGAAGCGGTGGATATCTGAATGTTTATAATTAGTTTATAATGAGAGTAGTTTTCTAATCAAAAATATGAGTTCTTGTTGTTTAGCCCCAAGTTGGTGTTCATCAAGCAGCCCTGTGACCAAAGGCATTCAAGCCATGACCACCCTGTCTTTCTTTCTGGAATAGTGTATCTCATACCACATTATCCAATGTGTTCTTTTTTAAAGATATGGTTGGGATTTAAGGGGAAATTTGGCTGCTGTTTCTGGCAGGTCAAGTGACCCCATAGGGGCTCCCTCATGAGTTATTTTCCATAGGTGATTATGCTGGAAAGCACCAGATATGAATGGGTGCAATTATATGTCAGATATGATTTGTTTTCTTTTCAAGTGTCAAGTGTTTTGTCTCTGTTGATATTCCATCATACCAAAACATAATGTTAATCTTATTTTTCAAGGTTTGCTGTATAGAGGGCTTCGGTTCAGAACTTAGTGATTTCTTCTGTTGATTAAATTTGAGTATTTCTATGGAATTCCATACATGTATATACAGATATGAAAACACACTCATACATAGTATAATATCTATACATATATCTATGGAGATGTAAGATTACTGTGTGTCTGCACGTATATGTGTGCATATTGAACAAAAGAATCTGCTCATTAGGTGTCTTTTGTCATCTAGATTAACTCATTGGATGACAGATATTAAACTGAAATTATTGACAAGGTTAAAATTTGAACAATAACATTTTATTGCGAACTCCACTACACAAAAAAAAAAATAATAATGTTTCCAAGTACTAGCGAACCCCACTAGTCGTAAGGGCATCCAAGGCAACAGCAACAACAACAACCGCTAATACAAAAAGGAAATACTGAGCGTGGTTTCAATACTTTTTGGGGGGATGGTATAAATGAATGCAAAAATATTCCATCAAGAACGAAAGAAAATAATTCATGCGAAAAAAAAAGAAACATGTGAATGAAAAGAAAATACGTATATTATAAAAACTCAAACTAAATGTAACAAATAAATTTAGTAAACAGGCTTAGAAAATGTCAAAAAGCAGCATATGTTTCACCCAGTTTCAACTGTGATTCATTTAAAAACAGTTATCTGATGTGCTATAATTTGTAAAGCATAACTAATTAATTATCTACGAACGGTTTTTAACAGGAAAGAGCAACATAGACCTAATGAGTCATAGCATATGACACATAGTAAATGAAAAGAGACAGACAAAAGCACATATATACATGTAGAGACATACAGCTACCCTACACATAGAACTAGAGTAAATAGACAAAGATAAACACAACAATATAATAAATAGTCAAATAGTAAAAATAAATATAACAGTAAAAAAGTAAATCCAAATTCAAATAATTTATCGGGCTCATCGAAAGAAACGTAAGTTTTCTATGTAGATAAACAATACCATAACTAGTGATAGAGAAATCAGTTGAAACCATCATACACATACACACACTCACACCATATATATATATATATATAAATATATATATATATATTTATATTTATATGCATGTGTGTGTGTGTTTGTGTGTGTGTGCGCGCGTGTGTGTGTGTGTGTGTGTGTGTGTGTGTGTGTGTGTGTGTGAGACGAAAAACACATCATTTTCCACACCAGACAAACTTTAATCTCCTACGGAAATATTTGGATGAAAAAGAACTGCATTTGATAGGTGCATTTGTCTTTGTCGAGGTAAATGATCTGATCAGCTTGAACTAATTGCCTTCCAAATTCCCATTATTCGACGGAGGCCTCAACAGGAATCTTACTCTCCTACTCTTCAAGGGCATGAAGCCCAGAGCCACTGATGAATTCAGAAAAGACCTTACTGAATCATTTCGGCTTAAACATTACCATGAATATGAAGCTCCAATGAGTAGACTTTATAGATGTTAGTATAAACCTAAACAACTCCGAGTTCTGACACTACTCAGGCTCAAAGTGACTATACAATGCATACACCCCTTAACCAACCATACACCTCTCATAATCGAAAACCTTCCCAGAAATATATCACTTCGAGTCTCTTGACTATCACACGAATGAAAAGTGCTTCAACAAAAGCACCCACACATTCAACAACGCGTGAAACGTTTGAGGTTTTGAAGAAAAGACAAACCATATAATACAGCCCTAAGTTCGGCTTCGAAGTGACCATAAACTCAGAAAACTTCCCTCGCTTCACACAAGAACTAATCAATCTTCAAAGCAAACTCGCTTAATGTATTCCTCTCTAACACCCTTCACTTCACACAAAACCTCTCAAACACCAACACCAAAAAATAGGCTCACCCCACACTAACGCCGACTCTAGATATAGCAACTCCAGAATCACACAAAACTGCCTTCTTATATATAAATACTAATACAATGACATCATATACTCCGTAAAAGTCACGACAGGATTCTCAGAAAGACACTACAATGGCCTCACATTCAACGAATTAAAACTATATCTTGCCTAGCACCTATACTCATTCGAAGACATCAACAAAAGATCAGACACTAGTCTACGTAACCACATATGGACCCCCAAATACTCTAGTACACTACACTCAATCACCTCAAACATCTTAAGGAGGGAGAAATCACACAAACCGTCATATAATTTATGTTCGTTCTGCATTTCGGAGAAAACGTTCTTGGATACATTTTCATGCCCAAAACTTCCTCCACTTTAAAACAGAACTAATTTCATTTTGCAGGCACAGAAACTACTCCCTTCCAACACCGCAAAAGTAGTACACAAACTAATACACATGTTTCCTCTGCACCTTAATTTCCACACCCAAAAGAGATACTGTCTAAACACTAACAAAATCATAATAAACAATTAGATCACTACTACACCCAAAGACACACAGAAATTCACTACTACGTTTAATAAATTACATAACACTATGTACCCACATCAACACGTTCCCATCCAAACGTGAGCTGTCCTCACATCAATGTCTGCTCACGTGTATGCACGACTTAAGAATGTTCTGATCAATATCTCTTTGGTTTTGTTTCTACCTATGTTTGCATATGATTGAGTCTAGGTACGCATATGTACCACAAAGCTCATTACCACATCACAACTACACAACAGCCCTTAACCGACTACATATCACCTTGTACCTGCACCAACATCCGTTTGCGACTTCACTGTGCAGCCACCAATGCTCCAGCCTTCAGACAGACACACGACTATACACGCCAATATATACTTTTTGAAAAGATCGAAGAAGAATGGACTCTAGAGTGGCTGTGCATATGTGATCGTGGAAGGAACAACATATACACCATGTTGTTAGTGGGGACGTTTAGATAAAAGCATCAACATATAACCAATCAAATGTTTGTTACCGCTTAGGCACGATAGAAAAGCTTCTTATGTTAAAACACAGCTCTAATATTTAAAACAAACTTTCGGTGCTCATTCATTCAAGTCCTCGCATGAAACATTCTGATGATACTTCATTCGGAGAAACTTGAAACCTGACTTTGACCAGGCTTTCATTGTCATTTTTCCTTCCTTTGTTAACGCTTGCATCAATGTATATATGTTTGTATGTTTGGTATGTAAGCATTTCAGTGGCTCCGTGTGCGTGTTGGCATGTAAGTATTTGAATATAGACATCGCGCGCGCTCTCTCTCTCTCTCTCTCTCTCTCTCTCTCTCTCTCTCTCTCTCTCTCTCTCTCTCTCT
>JAOPJM010494170.1:0-10881 GCA_027124095.1 Muusoctopus leioderma | reverse complement strand
TTTTCTATTTAATTTTATATTTTTAAATGTTTTTTAATTTGTTCGTTAATGCGGGAGTTCGTTAAGTGAGGTATTACTGTATATTGCATTTTGTGAACAATAGCATGATTGGCTCATTGTTGGCTATAAGGTTTCCAATGAGCCAATCACTGGTTCACTGCATTTATGATGGGAAGAGTAACTTGAGTGAAGCAAATACCACACCAGGTATTTTTGTTCAAAACCATTGGTTTATCTGTTTTCTCGCCATTGTTTACATCTTTTGTCGATATATATGGGTGAAAGACACATACACACACATGTGATGGGCTTCTGCACACCCAATTACACTCACAGGACATTGGTCAACCCGAGGCTATGATAAAAGACGCAACACCATCGGACTGAACCTGGATTCAAGTGTTTGTGAAGTAAACTTCTTAACCAAACAGCCAGGCTTGCTTGCATGCTCCTCTGAAATTATTACTGATTATGCTTGGCTATTCTTATTAACAAATACAAAGAAATATTAGAAGGAATATGAAGTATACACATACATCTCTAAAAACGAACACCTGCATAATTCTTGATTTAAAGATATATATATTTTTTGTTGAAATGAAATCATTTGTTATATTTGGGTTTAAAAAAATATAGAATTTATGTTAACTTTTAACCAAAATTTAATAATCAATACTTTTAGTTAAAAATAAATCTTTTAAATGAAAACTGTCTGTCAGTAAATATTTTTCAATAATATGTGTTCTAACTTGCACTGTTCTTTCTGTACTGCAACAAATAATGATTCCTTGCTTTTAAAAGTTCCTGAATTCAGTATTGACTTAATGATCTGCCATAAATTATCAATACGGTTCAGGTCACAAGATGGTCCACACCAGAATAAAGTCTTGTGATTTTGGAGAAACATTTCGATTCATTTGAAAGAGAATGATCAGAAGTAATATCATGTTAGTAGTATATTGCCAGTCTAGGTTGAGTTAGCTGTTATATAAAAGGGAGATGCTTTTGTAAAATATATTCCTTCTAATATCATACAGCAACACATTCAGTACAGAGAATGAATAGCTCAGTATCTTGACTGGTGAATGAACCCCACATTTATTATTCTAACACTTCAAAATCCTGTCAGTTGTCATCAATCTTCACTGAATTCTTCATTTAATCTCAGATGTCTGTAATGGTTAAATAAGAGGGAAAATTTTGATTCATCTACGATAACATTTTGGAAGAAAACAACGATCTTTTCTTTGTTTCAGTTAAATAAATTGCATTTTTTTAAAAATTGTTTAGCCATAGAAGGAGGAATAGCACTTATTACTTTTGTAGGCAATTCCAAATTGGGATGATCAACAGGTTTGATGTTGAGTTTGAACTTCTGTAGGTCGACATCTGTGAGAAAACATGGACAGGGAGAGAATTCCAGAGGATTGCTGCTCAACTGTTTCGTTAAGTTGTCTGAAAGTGAGACACAGTTGAGTTGAGAGGATGTTAGATGGGGGCCTCAAGTAGGCTTGGGTTGAGGTGGCATGTAGATTGCTAGTTTATAGGACCACAGATTGTTGGAGTAGAAGAGGAAGAGTGAAACAACATTGCATCTGTAAGTGATGCCACACTTACCCACACATTATAGTGTGTGGGTAAGTGAGTCTTTGCCAATCAGCTAAATGACTTTCTTTTCATAGGTCAAGGATGTTTGTGTGTGTAGCAGCATCACCATCCATATATATGAGAGATACATCAATGTGAGTGGCACTTGATCTTTGTAGAGTGTCAGCAACTGATCAAGGTTGAAGTATTTTCTGGCCTGAAGAGGAGGCCTAGTCTTTCTAATGCAGTTTTGGCAATGGTATATATGTGAGGTCATCACATTTGACTTTGAGGTCTTTAGCTGTGTTTTGTTTATGTGTAAAGAAGTTAGGTCAAGGATGTTTGTGTGTGTGTGTAGCAGTGTCACCATCCATATATATGAGAGATAGGAAGGGCATCTAGCCGTAGAAACCAAGCCAAACGAAACATGTGTGAGGTGCGGTCCCCCAACCCGTCTAGGGGAGTGGTGACTCCATTTACAATCAACGTGGGCCAAAATTTCCCGTCCAACCCATGCCAGCATGGAAAACGGACGTAAAATGATGATGATGATATATATATGTAATGCTGTTACACGCAAGACTACAGAAACATGTAAATGAGTAAAAATATATACACAGGATCTCTTTATACATTATTTAATTATGATCCTTAAAATTCACTTTCATGTACAGGTAATAGTTAAATCTGTTTGATATATACATTGACTGATGAGATACCCTGTTTTACACTTAGGTGTCATTGTACTTGGGGCTACAGAAAATAGGAATATTCATTCACACTAGGATATCCATGACAAATTTGGTAAAGATTCGTTCAGAAATGGTGATGTTGTTTCAAGACAAACATTCGTGCTTATATATATATATGACAGGCTTCTGTTCAGTTTTTGTCCATCAATTTCACTCACAGGGCATTAGTCGGCCCGAAGCTATTGTAGAAGACATTTACCCAAGGTGCCATGCTGTAGGATAGATCCTGGAACCACGTGGTTACGAAGCGAACTTTTTAACCACTCAGCCCTGCCTGTGCATAGTACATATATTTATTTATTCATAATCTTAGATACAGTCTAATTTAAAAGTATACTTCCACTTCCATTCCAAATACGTGTGTATATTTTTATTTGATCTGACATCATGGGGATGATATCTCTGGCTGGACTGGTTTGGTAAGTCAGGGCTCTTTTAGGATAGGTAAAACACACCAGTCATAGAGGTGAATTATATGATTGATAATAAAGGTGATGTAATAGAGTTATTTCAATTAATGTTTCCACCCTAAGGATGAGTGGGTTGAATTTTTTTAAAACATTGAACATATCTGTAAGATAAATAAGTTGCTAAGTAATAAGATATACATTGACTTGCAATGAATAAAGGCCTGACCCTCATATCTCTTAGGGGATGGGTTTGTATCATATTTGCAAAGCTGTACTGGGACATTAGGTAAGAAACCTAGCTCTTCTTTAGTTATCTAGATAAACATTTTTTCTCGAGAAATTATCTTGCATGTCTAAATGTCTGAGATGAGTTATTGTTAATAAGATTAACATTTCTTTGATTATTAACCTCATCTTTAGAGTTGAAAAATGTCTTAATATTTATATCTACTCTATGTTCCAAGCAGTTTGATCACTGATCAACATAAAGTGTTTTATCTCTAGATGTGTACATAGTACCAGTCTGGATTTGAACTCAGAGCCTTTATTTCTAAACTAAAGTTAGTAACCTATACAATTGTATAAAGAAATTATTTATTGAGGTTGTGGCAGATAACTTACTACACATTTTATCTTGAAGCATCAACTTGTAAAGGTTCAAGAACAATTTCATTGACCCAACCAGTCTGGGAGGATATTCACAAATTATGTAGACCACACCTACTCTTTGGAGTGAATAAAAGAAGACATTTAATGTTAAGTTCCTCATCTCACTTATCTCTCAGGAATGTAAAGTTGTTGTTCAGTTAAAGGTTTATAATTACAGCTTATCAGTATAGAAATGTAGTAAAATTTCCACTGTTGATCTCTACTTTTCAAGTACCCTCTATAGCTTATACTGTTTCTCTATGTTGTAAATGTGATATAATTTATTGATGTTAAAGTGTAGGTGTGGTGAAGAGATTGAGCTGAAAGAATATCCTGCACACTCTCATACCATTACAGTGCCAGAGGATGCCCCCGTCACGTGGACATAAACAATATAATCAAATGATCTCTAGCATCTACGGATATATTGGTGATCCTGGAACCTACCAGACTTGAACACAGCAATGGCAAATACCCAGATGGGAGGACCTGTTTTCCTTATGCCTTGGGTCACTTGTTGGTCTCGGGCAGAAATACTTCTGCTGACAGCCACATCTTGGAGGCTGTGATACACCCGTCAAGTGCTGCAGCGTGGGCTGAAGAAAGCAAGCAGCGCAAGTATGTATCACTGCTAGACACATATATCTTTGAACAAGTGGCAATGGAAACAACTGGTGATGCCAGTAAACTGATGAAGGTTTTTATCAATGAAATGGTCAGTGAAACGGCTCCTACTTCATCACTGTGGCAGTGAATTGGTTTGGCAATCGTTTATGGTAATGCTTTGTGTGTCAGTGTGCTGATGGATAGATAGGAAGAATAAAGACAAATTTCAAGTTAAAAAAAAATATATATATAATTTAAGTAATATCTCAGGAATTAGTACCTTATTTTGGGGGGAATGTTTCCTATCAAGAAGATTTGTCTTTCATTTGCTTTATATATTTTATTCCTTATTTTATCTGCTGTATTTTGGGAATAATAGTGTCGTTGGTTATAGGTTTCCAACAGTTCACTGCATTTCCGATGGCGAGAGTGGCAATGGAATGTCTGTACAACTCGTGCGAAATAAATACCACAAGTTATTTATGTTTGAATGCATCAGTTTATCAATTTTCTCACCGATATTATATATATATATATATATATACACACACACCTATACAACAGGCTTTCGGACAGTTTCTGTCTACCAAGTTTCATTCACAAAACATTGATCAACCCAAGGCTATGGTAGAAGTCACTTGCCCAAGGGATTAAACCTGGAACCATGTGGTTGCTAAGTGAACTTCTTTATCACACCAACACTATGAAACAGAAGCTAAGTACTGGTTCTTAAGAGATCCTTAGAGTTCTTAGAAGCATTTGATTTTTTTTTAATGCAAATAAATGCACATTTTTCTATGTTTTTTTTTTTATTGCTTAGTCAGAGGAAGAAGAGTGCACGTGATCTTTTTGTAGGAAAAGGGAGGAGATATTCCCAAACCAGAGACCTGGTCAGAATTGTGTAAAGCTTTTTCTCGCCTGCAACTACTCAGTGCTTAGTCATTGTAACATGCCCTGTACGTTTCCAGCTGCTATCTTAAATACTTGTTATCTGAAAACAAAAAGGAGATAGATAATGCGTCAATATTGCTGGTGTCCTCTTCTGAGGTTTTCAGTTCTAAACTCTGGTTACAGAAATGCATCATGTAACAGTTTAAATGGAGTTCTATGTACAAGTCCTATAAAAGGACTAAGTTCTGTAATGGTGGAGCAGAAAATCCCTAAAAATGGGTTTTTTGCAGCTTATTTATTATATAATTTACAAGTAAGAAACACAGGTGCTTGAGGTGTTTTCACACAAAATCAGTTCATTTTCACCATATATATTAATTCAATGATTTATATAACTTTGATGATGTGTGTGTCTCTATGCACATGTGTATGTATATATATCATCATCATCATCATCATCATCGTTTTACGTCCGTTTTCCATGCTGGCATGGGTTGGACGGGTGATTTCGGCCCGCATCAATTTCTCATTGGAGTCACCTCTCTCCCAGACGGGTCGGCGCCCCACGTCTTGCTCGTGTTTCATTTGGCATGGTTTCTATGGCTGGATGCCCTTCCTATCACCAACCACTTTAATATATATATAAGAGAGAGAGAGAGAGAGAGAGAGAGAGAGAGAGAGAGATGTGTATATATATATATATATATATATTACACACACAGGCATGTATATATACATAGGTTTTAATAATGTTTCCTGTCTGCAGGCATGTTTTCTATTGATCTGAAGAGGTGAACAGGAAACCACTCCATGAAGAGAAAGTCATTTCCTGTTAAAACAATTATAAGTTTTCAGACTATTAACTTCATCTTTTGAGATGAAACATCCCAAAATATCTACTTCTACACTAGATTTAGATTGGTTTGATCTCCGATTGTCATCAGGCATCTTATTCCTGGACATACAGACGGCATCTGACTGGATTTGAACAAGGGACCTTTATTTCAGATCTAAAGTTTCTGGTTCAAGTCCAGTCCAGTACTACGTACATATCCAGAAATAAGACACCTCATGACAACTGCAGATCAAACTGATCTAAATGTAGTGTAGATGTAGATATTAACAAATGTTTCATCTCAGATAATGGGGTTAATAGACCAAAAAATTATAATTGTATTAATAATAATCCATTTCAGACATTTAGTTTCCTGTTATCTGACTGGACATCACTTTAATTAAAGGATGTTGACTGATATACCTTCCCCAAGTGCAGTATAGACTGGCATAGTCAAGAGAGTACCAGGCATCAAGTTTATAGATCACTGGTTCAAATCCTATTCATGCCAAAGAGTAGAATAGACTAGCATAGTCAACAGTGTACCAGACATCAAGCATATAAATCTTTGGTTCAAATTCTGTAATTGCCGAAGAGTAGTATAGACTGGCACAGTCAATAAAGTACCAGACATCAAGCATATAGCTCACTGGTTCAAATTCTATCAATGCCAAAGTGTAGTATAGACTGCCAAAGTCAACAGCTTATAGATCACTGGTTCAAATTCTATCAATGCCAAAGAGTATATATTGGCATAGTCAACAGAGTACCAGGCATCAAGCATATAGATCACTGGTTCAAATTCTCCAGGCATGAGCCAACAAGGAAGCCTCTATCATGGTTGCTCAACTTGCTAGAAATTAGATTGGTGAAACTAGTGCAGGCATTACTGCACTGGACTTGGTGTTTTATAGTATTTAATAAGATGCACTGTAGTTCTGAGTTCAACTTTGCCTTCCTTGGATTAATAAAATAAGTATCCAATGGATACTTAAATCCATTCAACTACACACCTTACCTTTTGAAAATGAATTTGTGTCCAGTACAAAAAAAAATAAAAATATGGATAGGAATGTTGGATATCCATAAATATTGTGTTTTATAATAATTTGAAATTAGACTTCTGGGATTGATAAAATAAGTGGAGATGACTAAGAATGCTCCAATGCCAATCTACTGGCCTTGATTCAGCCAAAGTACAATTTTAGTAGGAAAATATATCATCAATTTCTCTGATCCCAGTTTAATTAACCCTATAGATATGAAAGGCATTGTATTGGTTGTTTTATCTTTTTAGACATGCCAATCTTTTTATTTTTCATCAACTTCACACATCTAATTTGTGTCATAATAAAATGAAAATCTATAATTAAAACATCAACTTCACTGCTAAGTTTGCAAGACAACTCACGGGTAATTAAATTTTTGATGATAGTGGATGAGAAATTTGTGTCTATGAGTGGAATAAGAATTGTAGTTTGTGTGTTACTAAGTCTTGAGTTGGATAAAGATTAGACAAAAATTCATGATTGTTGGTATAGCTGAAGGAGACTTGTTCAGCAAGTTTGGTGCACTAATATCTTCACAATTTGGAAGGAGGTGGCATGGAGAAACAGTGAAGTTTTCCGAGTTCAATTCTTCCCAGAGTTGACTTTGCCTTTTATCCATCCAGCATCAATGAAAGTAAAGACCAATCATATACTGGGTCGATTGAAATTCTTCTATGCTTTTCTCCTCCAAATCTGTGTGACCTTGGTGTCAAAACAAGAAATCAATATCTAAGTCATCTTCCAGCCCTAGTCCAAAAATATATTTTCCTTTCCTTTTACAAAGCAGAATACCAATTTCTGTAACTGAATAGTGTAGTTGATTGAATTGACTGCAGTGTATTGCTGACATTTACTTTATCAACCAAAAGAGGGATGAAAAGTAACGTTAAATTCAATAAGATCCAAACATGGAATCAAGCACGACAGAACTAAATTCAGTTAATAATTATATACAGTTCTCTGTAGTCTTTGCTATCTTCAACATCCTACTTCCAACATTAACAAACAAAAAGAAGGCTAGTAAAGAGTTTGATAGTTTTTAAGTTTCCATAATGCCAATCTGAAAGAAATATAAGAAAAATATATAATTTGAAAGAAAACCTAATTACCTCAAAGAAATGCTCATCATTCTTGTTAAATGGTGTTCGGTCCAGTTTGTTGATAAGTTGGCTAACACCGATAATCTGCCCAGTAGCATTTTTTATAGGCATACATAAAATAGCCCTAGTTTTGAAGCCAGCTTCTTCATCACTCTATGAAAAAGAGAAGTGAATAAAGAAATGGTAAAGATTCAAATGCTCACATAAGAGAAACATTGCTTTATAAAATATATAAGTAAAATTACAAATAACAATATCAAAATTAAGAACTGACTGCTAAGATTCTAATCTAAATGATATTAGACATTCATGCCCCCTACTAGATTTTTCAGTCTCAAATTGGTGTCTATAATAACTAATAATCATTTACATTAATATCTTAGCACTTAGTTCATAATTTGATTCAAAGTGTTATTTAGCATTGCAAACTTTGAGCCGAAGTAGGACACCATGCTATGCTGGATTCTAGTAGTCTAGCTTAACCCAATAGCACTTGTGGAAATAATATGGTAGAGTTAAAATAGCAGAAAACAACTAATTTTAGAAGACAGAATGGCAACTGCTCTGTAGTGTAATCAGTTAAGAAGTCACCCAGCAAGTGATAGATACATTGTTAGTGTCCTGTCAATAGGCCTGTTGCTTTTTTTCTGTCTCATATAACATCAGAATGTATGCAATTTATTTTATATTGTTTATTAGTTTTGTTCATAGAATGGTGTGAGCTGTAGCTCAAGAATTAAGCTCCTGACAGCCAAAGCTCAGGTCCTTACACTTGTGCAGCTAAATTTTCTTTGGAAATACATAGATGTTACTAGTGTCCACTTTAACTCTTCAAAATATCACAAGTTTGATGCTCATGAAAGAAACAATTTAGCATAATCAGTAGAGTGACAGACTAAATGCTTTGCAGTATTCAGTTACATCTTTTTGCATTCTGAGTTTAAATCCCACCTGGTCAACTTTTCCTTTCATCCTTTCAGGGTTCAATAAAATAAGTATCAGTGAAATACTAGAAGTCGTTTTAATCGAGTTTTCCTTCCCCAGAAATATGTGGCCCTGTGCCTACATTAGATATCATATCATTAATATTATGGTGGCGGAAAGTAGAATCCATAGATCTCTGGAAAAAATTCCTTGCACTAATTAGTTACATGTCTTTATGTTGTGAGTTCAAATCCCACCAAGGTTGACTTTACTTCTCACCCTTCCAGAGTCAATAAAATATGCACCAATCAAGTACTGGGATTAATCTAATTAACTATACTCCTTCCCAATATGTATGTTCTTATGCCTATGTTAGAAAACATTATTATTATCATCAGCATCATCATCATTTTTTATATCTTTTGGCAAGGCACAAGGTTAGATTCCTTTTCGATTTTTCCTATGCCCATAACTAGATATAGAGTGAAAAGATTGTTTTCAAAGTCTGACTGATTAAAGATGAGCTGTGTCCATAGACTGAGCAAAAGTGAGAAGGAATGGGAGGGAGAGGGAAAAATGTGTCAGTGGCTTGATATATACAGCAAGATATTGTCCAATAATATAACCTACAAAAGGAGTGTGCACATGGGGTAGCCTAGAGTGGAAGAGGTGTGTCCATAGTCGTCCAGTATAAAGCAAGCAAAATATTTCTCAAGACCAAACAGGAGAGGAAAAATTGTTTACAGCATGATGCAGGGAGGACATTTTTATTATTAACTAGTGGGAGTAGGAGGGGCAGTGCTCATAACCGTTAGTAGACACCTCCAAGATTAGTGAGATGAATGCAGTTGATGTTCAGTTCGAAATGCTATAGGTCTACATTTGAAAGAAATTTCTGAGAGTTGTAGCTCAGAAGTGGGGAAGGATTGGGGAAAGTTTTTAGTGTGGTGTCTGGAGAATGTAACACAGTAGAGATGACCAGCAAAAGGGGCATGTGCATTGGGAGGGTCGGGATAGAGGCAGTATGTGACTTGCTAGTTCAGAGGAACATAAACCACTGTAATAGCGATAGAAGAGGTATAGAAAAGTAACAGCATGTTTGTAGACCAGTGGTTGTAGCATATTGGTGAGTTGTTGCCAATTAGCCAATTTGCCATATTTTGAAAGCAGTTTGGGATGTTTGTGCGTATGTGTAGCATTAGCATTGTCCTAGATATGTGAGCACATATCATGATATAATGAAGAGATATGGGGGAAACAAAGAGAGATCTGAATACACACACAGACACAGAAAGGAAGAGTTGTTTCCATATATTAACTCAGAAAAAAAAGGTTCTGTGCTCATAGCCTTATGTATAAGGACAGAATTTAATTCAAAGCTTAAATAAGAGCTATGGCCATAGCTAGATCCAAAACAGAGCTTTGCTATTGACTAATTTAGGGAGGAGAACTTATGCTTAAAGCTCGATCAAAATTGAAAAGAAAGTTGTATGCAAAATTATACAACATACTATGTAAATAATGAATTAATTATAATCTAACTGCACTGAAGCTGAATGACATCCAACTAGAATGAAATTGTAATGATGTGATTTTTAGACCTGCAAATTTTTTTTAGAGCAAAGTAAGAAAGAATTTCTTACATAGAGAAAGACATGTACAAATAGTATGATTTAACTAGGTCGATCTGTCCCCAAAAATGCTTTAGAGCAAAATCAGAAAGAATTTCTTACATAGAGAAAGACTTATGTACAAATAGTATGATCTAACTAGTTGGAGCTGTCCCTATAACCTAACTTAGAAAAATCCATGGTTATATTTTAATTTAGAAAGGGGGGAACTACACTCAGCATTATTCACAGATCAGCATTATTCACAGATCAGCATTTATGCCTATACTAAGGTCTAGAAAGCCTGTGAATACCATCCTCAGAATTAAAAGGTCGAAAAGATAGATAAATTTAAAGCTAAATTTTAAATGTATTATACACACACACACACATATTCATTCATTCATTCATTCATCGCTTTTTACGTCCGTTTTTCCATGCTAGCATGGGTTGGACGGAGATTTCTTGA
>JAOPJM010494062.1:0-10882 GCA_027124095.1 Muusoctopus leioderma | reverse complement strand
CTACACTAATCCTGTCTTTGCAACAGATTATATGAAGTTCCAATACAAAAGTTTGTTGACGCTACACTAATCCTGTCTTTGCAACAGATTATATGAAGTTCCAATACAAAAGTTTGTTGACGCTACACTAATCCTGTCTTTGCAACAGATTATATGAAGTTCCAATACAAAAGTTTGTTGACGCTACACTAATCCTGTCCTAGACATGAGGCTACATAGTATCCAAGTTGCAAAACTGTTAAATGTGGTAATAAACTTCACTTTTCTCAACTACAGCGAAGCTTGTGTACAAAGCATTTGGGCCAATGCACATGGCACCCTGATTGTGTAGTCTGTACAGAAGCAGGAGAAGATGTTGAAGGAGGACTGATTGTCTCTCATTCTTATCTGTTCCTCATGCTAAGGGAAGAAAGGTAGAAGTGGGCTTCCCATCAAGAAAGGTAACTTTCAGACAATCAATACTGACAGTCTGATGCTTATTTTTGATGAAAAGGACAAAATGCTTAGAGGTTTGACGAATTACTTCATATGGCTTTGAATATGGTGGCTGCAGTGGTTTCCTGACTGCATCCTCTCAAACAAAAACATGATTACAGTCTTTCAATTACTTTATAGTATTAGTGAAACACTTTGTTGTTGACATGGATTGCTTGAAGAGCTGTCTGCCATGTATCATCTCAATTGGTCAACATATATGCTCGGATAAAGTTGCGGAGTGTCTAGGTGAGGTGATACCAACTGTCCAGGTAGCTTCAATGTAGTCCCATATACTAACCCAGCTGTGGTACAACCTAAGTCAACCTTCAATGTTGTATGGATACCGGGTAGGACAACAGAAAAAAAATCACGCCAGAAGTCAAAGTTGAGTTGTACTTTGAGCACAGTTTTCAGCTGACACTGGAACCTTTCAACCATATCATTGGCCTGTGCTTAATAGGCTGTGGTGCATATTTGTTGACATCCAATGAGGTTGGTCATTAAAGCAAAAAGTGCCAATTCAAACTGCTTGCCTCTGTCGTGTGTCATGGTAGAAGGAAAACCAAATTGAAAGATCCAATATTCTACTAAAACTCTCATGACTGTCTCTATCATAGCATCTTCGATGGGTACGGCCTCTGGCCATTGAGTATAGCAATCTATATGTGTCAACAAGTAGACGCAACTTCCAGAAAGAGGAAGAAGTCTGACCAAGTCAATCTGTATGTGGTGGAACCCAGCATCCAGTGTAGTAAATCTACCAAGAGGGGCCTTGACATGATGGTTAACCTTGGCATGCTAACATCTCACACAGTTCCAAGCCCAAACCTTGGTTAATTCCTGGATTCCTAGCCACACATACCTTGAAGTAAGCAATTTCTGGGTGGCTCAAACTCCTGGGTGCAACAGATTGCATAGTATGTCAACAACTGCTTGTCGGGAGCCTTGAGGAACGAATGGGTATGATGATCTGCATAATGTATCATCAAGTAGCAACTGAAGTTCTTCATCCTCTTTCTGATCAGTGGCTATGTGTGTGAGATCAATAGATGAGGTAGTGTGCAGAGCTGACACTCCCAGTCGGGGAAAATGCGTCAGCCACAATATTGTTCTTGTCTGAGATGTATCTGATGTCCAAAGTAAATTGAGACAAATAGTGTGTCTCAATTTCCTGGGAGAGTGCCAATCTGGCTTTGCATGCAGGGCATATATGAGGGGTTTGTGGTCTGTACAGATAGTAATCTCCCTGCCGTTTAAGGTAGAGTAGAAAATGTTTTTCAGATAGGTACATAGCCAGTAGCTCTCAACCAAATACACTATACCTTATTTCATTAGGCTTCAGCTTTTGCAAAAAAAAATACTACAGGTTCCTATGAGTCTTCTGATCGCTGTTGCAGCACCTCACTGATGGCATTGTCAGACGTACCTACAATAAGGCAGCATATAGTGAGATCATTCTTGATGTGACAGAAAGCAGTTTACGCTCATCAGTTCATGCAAGAGATTTATGTGAATACTTGGAATGCTTTTGAAGTAGATCTGTGAGGTGGGGTGAGTGCAGCTTCTCCTCGTGGAAGAAAACGTCAATAATGCTTAGAAATTGTCTCAGTTGCCGAACAGTGGTGAGACAAGGGGAGTTGTTCCCTGTGGTGACATCCTCCAATGAAGAAACGCATTGGGCTGTGATATGATGTCCAAGAAAATTCAGACTTTCTACACCAAACTGAGACATCATTGCATTGATGACAACACCATACTTAGACAACCACTTAAACAAGAGAAGTAGGTGCTTTTGATGCTGGTCTTACTAGCAAATAACAAATAGTCAAATGTATACGTAGACGAAAGGCATATCACTTGTCACTTGAAAAGTCTGTACTGTGTTTCAAAATTCATATGGCATGTGGACAAAATGGTATTCTGAAAGGAGTCGTGATTGTTGTTTTCGAAGCATCATTAGTGTAAGCACATGTGAGGTATAGGTTACCTTTCAGGAATGAAAATTTGGTTGAGTGTCCTATAGTCTCCACATGGCTACCAATCATCAAACTTCTGCAGTACAATATCTGGAAGAACTCTGCCTTCACTATCCGCAGCTTATCACCAGCAAGTCATCGAGGATGAGCAGTTACTGAAGGTCCAGTGGTTTCGATGTGATAGCAGACATCATGCTTGATGGGCTGATCGTGGTACCATCATTGAGTAATCTCTGGAAATTCAGCTAAAAGATCATCATATATCGAATGGGTCGTAGGTTGTTCGAGGGTGAGACTGTGTGAAAATGAGATCAGTACATTACCTACTACAAAAAGCTAACTGATAGTAGTATTAATGAGTTTCTGTCCATGAAAGTTGACTGCAGGCCAAAATGCTGAACAAAATCAGTCCTGATAGGCTGGGAAATATTAGCGATGACAAAGAGTCACTGAAACTGATGACATAAACCGAAGTTCAAGGTCAATGATCTTTGACTGCAAGTGGAAATTGGAGTTAAATTAGCTGCCAAAAGTGTTACTGTTGAAGGAGCTGATTTATCATGTGGTGTAGATGGTAGCATGTTCACCCCAACGCCTTGTCAACTAATAATCATGTCCCTGTCCGTTTGTCTGTAGCATAAGATAGGTGATCAGTTGTATTGCCTTCACTTCCTGGTGTTGTCATTTCCCTGTGATGTTGGAGGTGTTGTTGAGGAGCATGAACAGAGAGATTTGCAATGCTTGGCATTTGCACCATACCTCAGCACTGGCATCTTGAACATCTCATGAAACAATGTGTCTGCAGATGGGTACATTGGTCCTTCCAGGAGCCAAAGATGGGATTGCTGACGTTGCAAAGTGCAATCCAAATCACACCCACAATCACATTTCCCCTCACAAGCCAAGGTCTGTATTTGCTGTGTGAGTTGGGCAATGTTGGCTTTGAGAACTACAACATTTGGCCGACATCTTTACTCAGAAGTATGACTCAGTGGAGAAGAGACTGCTCCCAGAGGTTCTAGGCAGAGACACTTATTATACCTTGTCAGCAAGATCAGTGAGAAACCCAGTCTCTGAAATAGAAGTGAGGATGGGTTGCACGTTTGTTTTTTGTTTTTTTTTTGGGGGGGGGTCTTTCTATTGCTTAGTCAGGAGAGAAGGCAGTGCCCATCACACTTTTTCAGGGCCTCTGAAACTGATGAGAGAAAGGGAGGGAAGTATCCTCAGACCAGGGAGCTGGCACAAATGTTTGCAACAGAGTGGACTCCACTAAAGACCACCAAGGACCAGGTGGGGGTGTTAAACCAGACAATGGATTTAAGTCTACCACCCATGTAGGTCACGGCTGGATTTGAACTCAGAAAAACAAAGAGCCAGAACAAATACCCCATGACATCTCATACGACGCTCTAACGATTCCGCCAGTCCACTGCCCTAGACTAGTACTTTATTTATCTACTTTGAAAGGATGAAAAGCAAAGTTGACCTCGGCAGGATGTGAACTCAGATCGCAGAGAGCCAGAACAAATACTGCAAGGCATTCTGTCCGACGCGCTAATGACTCTGCCAATTTGCTGGAGTTGGGAGTCTTTGAAGAAAAAAATTGTTTCAAAATGTTATCCTTTAATGTACTTCTCCCAACAGTTCTCTCATCCTACACAGTAATTGTGATGGCTTGTGATCACCCAACTCTTCTGCAATTTATAGTTGATGTAACCACTTCTGTTCATTTGATAAGTTCTGGTTTCAACTTCATTGTAGCAATTCTTTCAGGGAGGAGAAATGAGCATGTCTCTGATTTCTTGGGCTATGTCAGGCTGCAATGAACTAACCACACATACAAACCTGGTGTCTTGTGTAATGGTATTCTGAGTAATAAATTGAGCTTCTATTTGAGCAAACCATAAAATAGGATTGTTCGGCCACTTAGGAGGTAATTTTAAACTGACTGCAAGTATGAGTGTAAATTCTGAATTTGCAGGTGGAGGTGTGGAGCTAGGAGTATGAATTGGTTGGTCATCCATGGTATTTAAACTTTAGAGGCCTAAGACAATGTCTCTGCTGGTTTGCAAAACATTGAGGTTATCAATTTTGGTAATATAGTGTGTGATTATGGTGTGACAATCAAGTTCAGCAAATAAGATGATAATTATAAAACCAATATCACTTAGTAGTTCCTGTTAATTAGTAGAGGTGGAGCTCAAGAAAATAGGGTTTACTATAATGTTTATCAGACAGTAAAGTTTTGTCACAAAACAAAACAATGTGAAGCATGGCAAACTGTGTCCAAAGTTCTGAGCGATGCATGTAACTGCCTGTGGTCCTTAGGTCACAATAAAGCAGTGTTTATGTATGTTATTATATATACAGCACTACGCATTGTCTACTAGTGAGTCATTGTCTACTAGTGAGTCATTGTCTACTAGTGAGTCATTGTCTACTAGTGAGTCATTGTCTACTAGTGAGTCACTTCACAGCTGA
The DNA here is from genome assembly GCA_027124095.1 of Muusoctopus leioderma. NCBI lineage: Eukaryota > Metazoa > Mollusca > Cephalopoda > Octopoda > Octopodidae > Muusoctopus > Muusoctopus leioderma. The sequence goes on along the minus strand of JAOPJM010494062.1, from coordinate 5,948 downwards.
TGTCTAAAAGGATAAATCTAATATTAGATATGACAAAAATAACACGTGAAGTTCTTCCAACAAAAATAGTGCGTTTACAGTTTAATAATCCCCATGTTGATGGTAACACGACATCTGCTGAAGAAAGTTAATTAATGCTCCTTGGTTAGCACAAGGGATGATATAGTCTGTATTTATAATAGACTTGTAATGTCAGTCCCATACTAAATACTGCATACCGTGTAGAATGGAATATGCAGGTGATTTACTTTACTGTAACATGACTCTCTTTAAAGCTAGTCAGTAGAGAAGTGGGAAAATGTCAATCTACACTTTCTTTTAAAATATCATAATTAGCTTCATCATCATCCTCATCATTTTTACGTCCAATTTTCCATGCTTGCATGGGTTGAACGAGTCCTCTTCCAACACAACATCTCACCACTTGTCACATTCCTTTGTCATCTCCTTTGTGAGGTTCAGCAGCCTGAGATCAGTTTCCACCACTTCTGTCCATGTCTTCCTCTTCCATATCTTCCTTCAGCCTGGATCTCCTGGCACTTCTTTAACCTCGTCATAATCTATATACATTACATTCCCATATCAGCACAATGTTCTCTCTTGCACACATCATCTGATTCCTCTTATTCCCAGTTTTTGTCTCAACTCACCAGTGCCTCGTTCATACACACTAATATTAAACTTCCAACGGAGCATACACACTTCATTTCTTTCCAGCCTTCATACACCCTTAACATTCAATGCCATGCAGCATGGCCCCACTACCATGCAACATCACACTTCATACACAAGCATCATACAGTCTACCCTTTGCCCGAAAAGAAGAATCCTTGTTGTTACCAGAGGTAATAGCTACCTGAACTTTTTCCACCCTATTCTTATTCTGGCTACTATGCTTTCGGCACACCCTCCTCCACTACTAATTCGGTCCCCTAGGTAACAGAATCTATCAAATACTTCTATGGAGCCTTCCAACCATTGTAAAGAATTTATTTCACTGGTGCTCTTACTGCTAACTACTCCTGTACATCTGCCACATACAAAGCCTTTTTTCTGTCAACCATTCTGTGATCCCGCTACACCTCTTGTGCATGTATTGTTTACATTGGGTACACCAAATAGAATTTCTACCTACTCCTTTTCTGTATATCAAGAATGGCCATTTCCCTAATTGCAGCAAGGTACTCTCTTCTTTCCTACTTACTAAAACTTTAGTCTTTGCTAAGTTTATTTTGAGGCCTCTCGATTCTAGGTTTTGTTTCCACATCTGGAATTTCTTCTCTAAATCATCAACAGATTCAGCTATAAGTACTAGATCATCAGCATACAAGAATCACCATGGACATCCAGTTCTAAACTCCTGTTATGGCCTGGAGAACTATAATAAATAAGAGCAGGCTGAGAACTGAGCCTTGATGGACACCTACCTACACACTAAATTCCTCACTGAATTTATTGCAAACTCTCACTTTGCTAACAGCACCTCTATACATAGCTTGCACCACTCTCACAAGCCATTCATATACACCTAGTTTTCTTAAAGACCACCAGATTACAGAGCATGGTACCCTGTCAAAAGCCTTCTGCAGATCAACAAATAATAGGTACAGTGGCTTACTTTTAGCCAAGAACTTCTCTTGCAGTTGTCTCACTATGTAGAGGGCCTCAGTGGTACCCCTACCTGGTACAAACCCAAACTGCATCTCATCTAAGCTAATTCTCTTCCTAATCAGTTGTGCTCTTTCTCTTATTTTCATAACTTGGTCCATCAGTTTGATACCTCTGTAATTGCTTCTTTCCAGAGCATCTCCTTTGCCCTCGTAGCAATTGATGATGACACTGCTATACCAGTCATTGGGTATGACACAACCCTATACTACCTGGCGGACTATACGAGTGACTAGTTTGAGTCCTACTTCAACATATATTTTCAGCATCTCAGCGACTATTCCTGATGGACCAGTAGCTTTTCCTGCCTTCATATCCTTAATGGTCATTTCGACCATATAACTATCAACTTCAATAGCTGATCCCTCTGTTGGGTCCACTGGGGGTAGTCCCTCTTCCTTCCACACATTTTCCACATTCGGTTACCTCTCATAATAACATTTCCAAGCCTCTTTCTTCTGGGCATCAGTGAGGGTAAGTGCACCGCTGTCATTCCAAACAGACTTTTCCCCAATGACGTCTTGATTCACACTGACACACTGCTTTACATTTCAGAACATCTCATGTCTCTGTTCCTCTGATCGTAGAACATTAGTAAACCTCTTATATTCAACTTCTCTCCATACTAAGTAAACCTGATGTCTAACTTCTCTTTTGGCTACTTGATATCTTTGCTGCCCCCTTTCTTCCAGTCTTTCCAGGTATGTCCTTTAGCTTTTCTGTCTCCATCTACAGTACTATTCCACAACCATGTCACCTTTTGTCTAACTGGTACCTTGCATCAATCACACATCTCATCTGTGGCTTACAGCTAATTGTCTCCTAGAGTTGTCCTCTATGTCATAGGTCTCTATCACCTCCTCCTTCTCATCATATACAACCTCTCTGAACCTATGTATAGCAGAGAGTTCTCTCAGTTTCCACACCTTCCTTTTCTAGATTGTCTTGTGTCTCTGGGTCCGTCTAGCTCTTACTTTGATGTCACTAACCATTAGCCTACGTTGAATGGTATATTCTTCACCGGGGAAAGACTTAGTATTCACAACCATCAGTCTATCCTGTTTCCTGGTGAGTATGAAGTCTTTCTGGCTTGTATGCTAACCTGATTGGTAGATGATCAAGTGGCTAGTTGGTTTCTTGAAGTTAGTGTTGCAGATGGTTAGGTCATTTGCATCACAGAACTCAAGGAACCTTGATCCCTCCTCATTTCTCCTACCAGATCCATAGCCACCATGTACTCCAGAATAGCCATCATGGAGCTGCCCAACATGTCCAATAAAGTCACCAGCTGTGATAATGAAGTCGCTGTTGTCATTTCTTATCGAGGTGGTCTGCAAGAGAGCCTCATAGAAACTGTCCTTTTGCTCATCTGTCAGTTCCGATTGTGGTGCATATGCAGAGATAAAAATTGCTGTTGCATTACCTATGACTAGTCTAAGATTAATTATTCTGTCACATACTCTGACTACCTCAATTTCTTTATCTATCCATTTCTCTACCAAATGTATGCCTACTCCACCTACCCCAGCATTGTTACCTACTCAGTAGGTAACGTTGATAGTGGAAGCCCTCAAGCTTTTTACCTGATAAAAAGAGGAAGATGTCTGGTGGTGGATGGGTTGTCATTTGAAGTCTGTTTTCTGCACCTGAAAGGAATTGTGCTTATAAATGGAATAGTGTACAGAATAGTCCATCACTGGTGAATAGTCATGATCTTGTTGTGGTTGAAATAAGGAATTTGCTGGTTCAATCTGGACCATGGTATTAGTGTGGTATTAGCAGTAAACAATAATAAAGGAATGTACGATATGAAACTTACAAGCATGTTTACTGACACTGAGAAAGTTTGGCTTTGCAATAGGTTAAATGAAGTTCAAATATAAAAGTCTGTTGTTGCTACAAATTAAGGTAGATCAATGATTGAAAATATTCTGCACATTAGTGATTTGCAGAGAGTTGTAAAGAAAAGTTGTAAGTCAAAAGAGGTCACGTCACAGCTAAAAATTTTAAAAAATTCCATTTAACAAACACAAATAATTAACTGAAAACATTATGGCTGCATCTCTATTGTCAGCAAATTCTTTTTCACAAGCATATTTCTAACGAATAACACTGCCTGTGCTTCAATTAATTTCGAAAATAAGAATTTGGAGGAAATTATAGAAATAAATAAAACTTTTTCTTTTATTATAGTATATCAAGCTGGTATTTGGAACATAGCTTAATAAAAGGTTCTTAGATAAAATTATGATGCAAGGATTTCATTAAAAATACAAATACTTTAAAATGTGTGGGTTTGAATCAAAGAACTAGAGGCAGTCTCAGGCAAGTTGGTATGAAAAGGGTTAAAATGAAAAGTTATAAAATACCAATTTTTGGACAAAGTAATAAATCATCTTAAACATAAGCCAAGCTTCTACCGAATCTGACAGGAGTGGCCCCCACCACCACCACCATCATCATCATCATCCTCATCATTTTATGTCCATTTTTCCATTACGCATCCAGCAAAGCATGTTCACCTCATTTCTTTGTAGCCTTCACACATCTTCCCATTTAATGCCAATATTGCACTTCGTACACAAGTGTCATACAATCTGTCCTTCACTCAGAAAGAGAAGCCCTTTGTTGCTAGCAGAGTTAATAGCTCCCTGAACTTTTTCCAACTCGTCCTTACTCTGGCTATTACACTGTTAACTACTACGGAGCCTTCCAGGCATTTGAAAGAATTCATTTCATGGGTGCTCTTACTGCCAACTATTCCTGTACACCTGCTACATACGAAAAGTCTTTCTTCTCTATCAACCTGCCTGTGATCCCACTGCATCTCTTGTGAATCCATAGTTTACTTTGGGTACACAGTATAGCATTCCTACCTACTTCATTTCCGCATATTGGACATTGCAGTGGAGTAGAGATGGCAGTAGAGTCCTGTGTTCTTCCCTGCTAACTAACACTGCTTCCATGTAAGGAATTTCTTCTCTAATTCTTTGAGAACTAAGTTATCAACATACCAAAGTTCCCATGGACAGCTGGTCTTAAAATCTTCTGTTATATCCTGCAGAACTATAACAAACAGGAGAGGGCTGAGAACTGAGCCCTGATAGGCACCTACTTGCACATTAAATTCCACACTGAACTCGTTGATAATTCTTACTTTGCTGACAGCATCTCTATACATGGCTCTCTATACACGGCTCTCACAAGCCCTTCATCTACACCTAGTTTTCTTAGCGATCATTAGACTATAGAGTGTGGTACCCTGTAAAAGCCTTCTCCAGGTTAACGAATGCTAAGTATAGTGGCTTGCTCTTAGCTAAGAACTTCTCATGTAATTGCCTCACCAAGAGCATCAGAGGTACCCCTACCTGGCACAAGGTCAATATCCTATCCAGGAGAAGATGTATATCTCATCCACTTATATTTTTATTTTTTATTTTATATCACAATTGATGAACAATTGCATTGTTTTTTACAGGTTTCTAATGGGCCAATCACTGGTTCACTGTGTTACTGATGGTGAGAGTGGCAAGGGAGTGTCTTTATAAATCAGTGCAGAACAAATACCAAAAGGGATTTTGTTAAAAAAAACACTGGTTTTCCGATTTTATTGCCAATATACACCAGTGAAAAATATTTACATATGGGCTTCTGGGCAGTTTCTGTCTACCAATTTCCAATCACAAGGCAGTGGTCAACCTGAGGCTATGGTAGAAGACATTTGTCCAAGATGCCATGGAGTAGGATCGAACTCAGAACCATCAGTCAAGGATAAGAGTGTTACAGTTATTATGGAGAATCATTGACCTACTACACATTACAATTGTGACATTTGTAATCTAGAGATCAGCAATGTCCACTCAGACATTATGGAAAGAGGTAGTTGAACTCATCTCTGGATGGAAGCAGGCTATGGTAACAAGGAAGAGGCTGGGACTATTATGGCAATCAATGCTATGTATGCAAGTTGTGATGAAGGAGGGGGAGGCAGAAGAAGAGGAGGAGTGGTGGTATTCAATGTGAGAAATTATTCTCAGTTGTTTTGCCAAATATTCCTTTAAGTAAACCTTTGTCAGAAAAAGGTTGAACAAAAAAGGTTCCTCTAAAAATAAGGTTAGAGATTAGAGTTGGGGCAGCTGAGGACAAAAAGATGGAGTTAATAGTGTAGACATTTTCAACTACTCCAGAAACAGGTAATCTCAGAGATTTAACCCTTTAGCATTCACATTACTACGTCAAATGTCATGCTTATCTATTTACATAATCAAGAGGGTTATCAA
>JAOPJM010493956.1:0-10882 GCA_027124095.1 Muusoctopus leioderma | reverse complement strand
TTTTGTTTCGCGTTTTGCGCATGTCCAACCGGATGCGCGACGGAATTGTATTATTATAATATATCCCTGCGGGATATATATATATTTATGTGTGTGTGTGTGTGCGTATATATATATGTATGTATATAAATTTATAGGAATAAAAAAAAGGCAAATGGGTTGTACTTATGTACTCACATAAATATAAACGCTGTTATATACACATGATTCACATGTATACATGCAGGCACACACACATATGTATATATATATGATTATTTTCATTATTATTATCACTATTTTATACATTCACAAGAAATAAAGATATCTCTTAAAATTAGCTCAATAATACTCGAGCCAAACACATACAAGCAATGTTACACAAACAGACACAAACTCACACGTTCACTCTGTAATGACACTTAGAGAGGCAGTCTAATTACTGCTTAAATTACAGCTATATTTTATGTATTATTGAGCTGAATTCATGGGACGCGTTACTAATAGCCTTACACATTATTGTATATATTGAACTTGAAAGACAGTAAATATTCTGTGTATCTAATATCAAAATAGTAACCATAGTTACCGAATTCTACACTGAATTCCTTGCATTGAATTAGTAGTATTTTTGATAATGAATTGGAAATCATTTACTTGTTTATATATAATGATAAATATTTATTAGTTGTAGTCTTGGTAGGCATTACATATATATATACGCCTGTGTCACGTCCGGAGAGCCTTCAGAATCCTGCTGACGAAATTCGATTCACCACTGTTCTCGCCAGCAAGGGTGGTGCGAATGGAAACCAGGCATTTATAACCATTAATGTCTTTGGTCTAGGAAAGTCAAAAAGTACGGAAGGTAATTGTCTCACTTTATTTTTATTGGAGTTTTTCTATAATCAAGCTGGCAAATGCGGAACGCTAATTTGATGATCTGAATTAACTCTAATTGTTTATTTTTGAAATGATTACTTGTCTGTATTTTTAAACTAGCAGTATTTAATTGCATTGAAGACATGCGATTTCTGAACAGACATTCGGAGAAGTGGAGGGTAATTCATATTATTGGCTTTAAGCAACGTTCTGCCTAGGCATCGAACGCATAATGATACCAACTTCATATAATTCCAAATGTCATCGGAGAAAACATGGATTTATATGTAAACAATTAATACTATATATATATATATATATATTATATGTATGTATTATATATCTTTCGTTTTTCGTCTCTATCTGTTATGTCTGTTTTGTCTCACTTGGTTTTTTTCCAGGCAACATTTTTTTTAATGTTGTCGATATGGCCGATCGCACATATGGTCCCATCGATCACATCGAAACCATTTGGCTGACACACGCGTGCACGCACACGCACACACACACGTGTGTGTGTACACTGTTTTACATGTGTACGTGTGGTGTATGTGTAGTTCGATGCTGATTTGATTATATGTTGTGAAACTCACTACCAAAAGCCCTCCACAGTTTTAAAGAGTCGTTAATTCCTCATAATGTTACTAAGAAATATTTATTTCCGCCATGAAACTACTGTTTACTTATATATGTATCTATATATCAGCTATTTATCCATCCATTTATTTACCATCTATTTATCCATCTATCTATTCTCTTTTCTTTCTACCCAACAGCGACTACGCGCGATCACCACCCCTACAGTTTTGTGGGGCCCTGCTGGAACTCCTAAGAATGCCTCAACTCCTAAGAATGCCTCAAGCTTCGACGATGTACAAATGAAAGGAATGGATAATGCATGTTTTGACAGAATGTAATAATTCTATGAATATCATCTCAAAAAAACTGTGCCTTGCGCATATTTTATTTCTTACGCTAAAATTTCGTTTCGGTTATTAACTATGAAAAGAAGTTTTAACCTAAGAAATTAAATTTTGAAAAAGTACTACTAATGTCTTTTCTAAAATATATTTTTTTAATAATTCCCGTGTTTGTAATTTTTCGTAATGTTTGTATAATTTTCATTTTATTTTTTTTAATAATTTCTCCACAAATTTTTTTTTTTAACATATTGCTGTTCTTTTTTTTAATTATCTCCAATGTTTTTAACATGTACAGTAGGGTTGAATGCAGTGATTAGGAAACATATTAAGGTTTAGCTAACATTATTCTTGGCCGACAAGCAAGGGAGGCAATGCCAAACTTTATGACTTATTAGGCTTCATCAGCTGAGGTATAGTCTTCGCTATTGCTTGTTGGCAATGTAGTAAGTAGCTTACTATATAATGTTCGTAAAAAAATTTTTAAAAAGTAGAAAACTTAGTGGCGGCATTCAATGATAATTTAATTATAAAGCGGGCGCTGATCTCATATTTAAGTAATAAAAAGATGGGTTTGATTATTTTTATTATTCATTGGTTTTGTATGTTAAGAACATTGTAGAACAGGAGTGTCAAACTCGTTTGGTTTTGCAGGCCGGATTGAAGCATAGACTAGATCTCGCGGGCCGGATAAGGACAATTATTCCTAAAACCCCTATTCATAGTGTAGTAGTCCAAAGTAAATGGATAAAGGGGTCAATATACAGTATAACAACTTTATTAACAATAAATAAAGGAAAGAATATGAGGTGTTAGCATATAGAGGTGTTAGTATATTTTACAGAATATTTCAAAATTAAAAAATAATAATAATAGTAAAATTTTTTTATGAAATTGAACCGTGGGCTGTATATTTGACAACCCTGGTGTAGAATATGAATTGAGCTCCTGACATACCGAGACCACACTGGTTTCTATTCCCGGTTGGAATTAGTTGACTTTATTTTATACTGTTGATACCCTTGTAAAATGCATGAACGTCACAACTTCCTATTTATTTTCTGGGTGGGAGAGTTTAAAATATGGAGCGTTTGTGTTTAGTCGAAAAAAGAAACCAATATATTCATGAGGCTGATTCACATCACATTACCTTTGTAGCTAATGCGTGAAGAATATTTACTTAGTTTTTAAGTAAGGAATGAGTGATGATTTTTTTTTCTTTTTCTGTCTTCGTTTTTATTTTGTTTGTTTATGAATCTTTGGTGATTGATGTACAATCAACAAGTAAAACCTCCCTCCCGGTCAACTTAGTCCACGATATGATTCCGATTATTTGTGGAAGCCATTTAAATTTACTTATATTCCTAAACAAACCAATATCACAGCATTCTTCCCCCTCCAAACAATAAACTACAGGGTCTGTTTCTTGTCAAAAGAAACCTATATATATACTCTTTTAGGCTTTTACTGGTTTCAAATCGACATATTTTACTGGTTTCAAATCGACATATTTTTTTAAGACTGGTACTTATTTTATCAGTCCCTATTTACCGAAGCCCTAAGTAAACAAACAATCACCGGTTTTTAAGCGTTGTCAAACGTAAAGACATAAGCGCACACACACACGACGGGCTTCCGCACAGTTTCCTTAACCAAATTTCACTCACAACGCATTGGTAGCCCGAGGCTATAGTAGAAGACACTTGCCCAAGGTGCCATGCGGTGGGACTGAGCCGGAAACCACGTGGTTGCGAAGCGAACTTCTTAACCACACAGACGCGCCTACATATACACATATTCGTTTCCTATTTTATTAGGGGGAGAGGACTGTATATACTGATGTCCATATTATCAAATCTTCAACCTCACGAGATTAAAAAGAACCTTCACCCCAACGATGTTCTAAACTTAGAACAGCTTAGTTCCGAACTAGAGAAGAGAAACCATCAAATACGAAATTCTATTGACTCGAATACCTCCACTACACTCACTTGTTAATATATTTTCTACTCACAAAGCCACTTTTTGCAAGAGATGGGGTATAAACGATGCGATTGAACACAATAAATTACTGGTATAGGTTTTGTTGACTCCGGGGAGAGAGGAAAAACAAGGTCGAACTGGTAACATTTGAACAGAAAATATATACAAATGAAGCTTAATACTCAAGGCATTTAGTCCGGCGCTACATTATTTTTACCAATTCATTTCCGTGATAAGTGAATATATCATAGATATTAACAATTAAAATATATTTCTGGATCAGTGTATATATATATATATATATATATATAATTTATTCTTTTACTTGTTCCAGTCCATCGACTGTGGCCATGCTGGGGCACCGCCATAAATGTTTCTGCCATTTTCACAGCCCTCCTTCAGTGGTTGGCTTTTGATGGATGAGGGAGTTTGATACTGCTGACCTCAATTGTGTTTCTTGCCGCGATGTTGGTTCATCTGGGATCCCTGATAGGAAAGATGTCCAGATGTTTCTTAAAAACATTCACATCAACTCCTTGTATATCTCTTAAGTTTTTTGGCAAGATATTGAAGAGTTGTGGGCATTTGAAACCTAGGCTGTTGCAGTATTTGGTCCTAACTCTAGACGAGGAGGGTGGGACTTTTGGTACTATGCAGTGTTGGCCAGTTTGGGGATTAGAATAGCCTACAAGGCCAAAGTTTCATGCTAATCCCTCCAGTATTTTCCATATATATATATAACGGCATATCTCTCCCGTCTTCGCTCCAGGCAGTAGAGCCTCTCCCAGTAGTTCAGCTTTTGCATTGAGGCAATCTTCTTGGTGTAACATCGTTGGATTGCTTCATATATAATGTGTGTGTGTGTGTGTGTGTGTATATATACTTATATATCTATGCCTTACATATGTTTTATATATATATATTTAACATGTATATATGTATTGTTTATATTTTTTGTATATATGTATTGTTTTTATTGTTACCATTTTATATTTTGAAAAATAATAAAACATGAAGAAATCCATAAGCAGTTATAATTTACTTTCAGTAAATATGTATGTTGTATATTTTATAACAATAATAATAATAATTCTTTGATAATGATGATCTTGTCTTTATCGCTTCCGAGGCCCTTTCATTCATACAATAAAAACACATACAAAGGTGTTACAATATATGTGGGGATAAACAAAACAAAACTATATATTAAAAGTAACTGAGGGAAACGGTGAAAGGACAGCATACAATATATTGAGATGTAGGCAGCGAATTGGCAGTCTTTAGAGCAGTCATGGGCAAACTGCGGCCCGCGGTGCTTTCTGAATGGCCTGCCTAAACGAAAAATTACCTTGAATTTGTTTAGTAGTGTGGCGGCCCGCCTGATGATTAGCCATGTCTCATGTGGCCCACTTCTCGAAAAAGGTTGCCCACCCCTGGTCTAGGGGTATATGCCTGTGTGTGTATAGGTAAATGTGTGTGTGTATGTGTCTAGGTATATGCCTCTGTGTGTGTGTATAGTTAAATGTGTGTGCGTGTATATGTGTGTGCATATGTGTCTAGGTATATGCCTCTGTGTGTATGGCTGTGCGTGTGGGTGTGTGTACATATGTATCTAGGTATATGTCTGTGTGTATGTATAGTTAAGTGTGTGTGTATGCATATGTGTGCCAGAGTGTATGCATATATGTATATTGTGTCTGGGTGTAAGCATACATGTGTGTCTGGGTGTATGCATATGTGTTGTGTCTGGGTGTGCACATATGTATATGTATGTCTGGATATATACATATGTCTAGGTGTATGCATACATATTTGTATGTATATGTATGTCTGGATGTATGCATATGTGTGGGTGGTGTCTGGGTGTATGCATATGTGTGTGTCTGTATGCATGTGTGTGTGTGTGAGATTTAACACCTTCAGTTTCATTCATTATAACCTGTAAGTTATTTTGAAATCTAACCACACCCTCCCACATACACACCCACTCCCACATACACTCACACTCACACAATTTCTGTCAGGCATTGTAAAGTGGTTAGAGACACATGATGTAAAGGTTAACAAAATAACATAAAACAACAATAATGGTTTCTTACATTGGCACACGGCCTGAAATTTTGGGAGAGGGGTAAGTCGATGAAATGGACCCAGTACATGACTTGGTACTTTGTTTATCAACCCCAGTACTTATGTTAAGTCAGGTACTTATTCTATTGGTCTCTATTGCCGAACCGCTAAGTTACAGGAGATAAACAGACAGATACGGAGACAAACACAAACACACAGATGCACACGCATACACACATATACATATACGACGGGCTTCTGCAGTTTCCATCTACCAAATTCACTCACAAGGCATTGGTCGGCCCTTGGCTATAGTAGAAGACACTTACCCAGGATGCCACGCAGTGGGACTGAACTCGAAACCATGTGGTTGCGAAGTGAACTCCTTAACCACACAGCCATGCCTGCACCTATTGTCCACAGAAACTATCTACATATTGCTGTTTGCTGTTCTTTAGCCCAGGGTCAACCCTGATCAAACAGACCTATGATCAAAGTTATGACAGCCGTGACCATCCCGTCTTTTATAGGTATCTCGACTACATTATCTAACGTGTCCTACCCCTTTTGGGGTGTTTGTTTCTGTCTATCTTTTGTTATATTTTAGTTTCTTTATTCAGCTAGTGTACCGTCTTTATATTCATATCCACATTCCAACCTCTATGGGTGGGTTTTCATAAATACTTTGTCGTATCTGTCCTTATTGTCTATGCTTCTCTGTCATATTATAATTGTAATGACATACTACTACCTCGCACTTTATAGGAGACTCCGTTCTACTTGAGTGCGTGATAAGTATAGTCCGTCTGCAGTAGATTTGGGATGGGACATTCATGTTTGTGTTTCTTACTTCCCTTAATTTCCTATTCAATACATTGAAACTGTATCTAATTATTATGATATCTAATGTGTTTATAGTACATGAAACATATTTATTTTGTGTGTTTTACCCTGTTCCTAATACTAATTTCCGTATTTCGAGTCCTTAACTCCTGATGGAGTCGTAGGGACGCCATTATAAGATATGACATTTCTTTAGGCATGTTTAAACCTGGTGGTGCCCATCCCTTCTTTACGCCTGACCACAATCGATTTCTTCCGGAGAGAGAGAGAGAGAGAGAGAGAGAGAGAGAGAGAGAGCGAGAGAAGAATCTACCCCAGTACTGGACTGGTATTTATTTATCGACCCCTAAGGGACGAAAGGCAAAGTTGACCTCGGCAGGATTTGAACTCAGAGTGCAGAGAGCCGGAACGAATACCGACTCTCTAACGACTCTGCAAATTTACTGCTTGTAAAACTAATAATAATTCTGATCTGATTCTTCCATAGTATTCTTAATTTTTACATGTGTTTTTGTATTACTTATATGGCCTAGTGTAATTATTCCAAAGTATTTACGGGTTTCGGTTCCAGTTCTTTTATTTCTAGATCCTTGTGTATCTTGATTTCAGTTTCTCTTTGTTAATTTTTCTATTTATAAGAAAGCTTTTGAAAACATTCACAAGTGCTGTTCATGCAAATGTTTTTACTGAATCCATGGACAATTTAAAATAGACCCTCTCTAGTTGCTTGTCAGCCCTTGTAAGTACTTTCAAATGATTTACATATAAGTGATTATAAGTAGCATCCACATTTTACTCTTTTACTCTTTTACTTGTTTCAGTCATTGGACTGCGGCCACGCTGGGGCACCACCTTGAAGTCTATCAGATTGACCCCAGTACTTTTGAGTCTGGTACTTAACTTATCGGTCTCTAAGCCGAACCGCTAAGTTACGGGACATAAACAAACACTAACACACAGACAGACACACATACATATAAATTCTTTCTTGATATGCCATCAGATGAATACCTTGCTCACAAGAAACATCCTGTGATAAAAACGAAATCAAGTTTTCATAACAATAATGTATATATATATATCATTATCATCATCATCATTTTACATCTGTTTTCTATGCTGGCATGCGTTGGACAGGGAATTTTGGCCCACAACAATTATAATTGGAGTCACCACTTTCCTAAATGGGTCAGGGAACCACGCCTCACTTGTATGTTTCCTTTGGCTTGGTTTCTATGGCTGAATGCCCTTTCTATCACCAACCACTTTACAGAGTGTACTGAAGGAAAAAGAGGGAAGCTGAGATGGGAAGAAAGGACTGAGAAGGCGAGTAGAAGGTGAGAAATGTATGAGATGGTGTGGGGAGTGTTAGTAGCAGGCAAGTTATGCATAAGCGAGAGAGGACAGAGTATGTGAGTTGAAGATGATATATATATATAAAGTGACAGAGAGAGAGAGAGAGAAGGGGGAGATTCCTACATCATACATTCATACACAACTACATAATACTAAAAATTAGTGACAGTCTACATAATTTTAAAATTACAACTCAATGAAGCATCAGCTCACTATTATTCAATGATAAATTAATACTATGTTCAAGTCCTCTACCAAAATGTCTTTAATATTTTCAGAAAAACATGTTCTAAAAGAAGGCTACCCAGCATACACCACTTCCTGTGGATGGTTAGGTTATCCAGATGACAAAATTCGTAAGGTATATTCATTGTATATTCATTCTTTTACTTGTTTCAATAATTGGATTATAGCCATGCTGGGGCACTGTACGGTATAGTCAATTACATCAAACCAAGTACCTATATTATCAACTTTGGAATGATAACACAGATGGAAGGCAAAGTGGATCTGGGCTAGATCTGAACTCATAACATAAGGGAAAGTTGATTAGATCCATAAAGTGTGTGTATATGGGTTAGGATATACCATGCTAGATGTGAGAGTAGAACCTTAAAAAAGAGAGTACTTGTGTCTTGTATAAGCCACACGCAAAAAAGACACAGTAGAGATGTAAAAAATACTTTCAGATCAAGATTTAACATAGAGACTCTCCTCAGGTTTATTGACACTATACTAGAAAGATATTGTTTAAAACAGGCTCTATCCTATCAAGGACACAATAAAATCATGAACATGATCAAGAAATAAAAAAAATATTGTTGTTTCATTTGTTCAAATTATTTGACCTGTTATAGTTCAAGTTTCCAATATATGGGAAAGAGCAAGATTGATAGTAGTTATTAAATATGATTAGTATCAAAGCAATAAACATTTATTCATTCAACTTGTTTTTTTACTCTCTTGTATGCCAAAGTTTGGAACAAGATTTTCGAGAATCTTCAACATATATATTATGGCATATCGTTCCCATCAGCGTTCCAGTAAGTAAAGAGATAATGCACTGAGGCATTCCCTATAGTTACAGTCTTCGACTTAGTTTTTTGGTAACTGCTTTTTGTAATCTCTCCAGTTGGCAGGTAAAACCTGGGCTTCTTTCAGATTAATGATGTCAGCAGTAGTCTGACCTGCTGAAAACAAAGGATTTCCAGAGTGACAACCTCACTGTCAAGTCTCTCATATTAAATGTCCTCAATACTCAGCCACTGAACTCACACCCTGTTGCTGACAGTCTGTGAATATGTTTAGAGAAACATACATCTGCAGACATAACTATGCCCAAGTCACGAACGTGCCCAGAATTTTGAATTGTTTCCCCGTTTGCAGCAAGGTAGAACATTTCATTGGGGTTACTCTTTGCGAAAGAGGAGGCATGGAATTTTGTAGCGTTGAATATGTTATTGTCATTCGTCCAGTTGTATATGGCGTCTAGATCTTGTTAGAAGGCATAAATATGTGAAAGGTGGGATGTAAGTGACACATGTCTGTAATTGTTTATTTGTGCCTTACTGCTGTCTTCATGAATAGATGTTATTATTGCTTCTTTCAGCATTTCTGGCAGTCATCGGAGACTAGCAAGGCTAGCGTTCCAGGATTTTGGGAGTAGAGCCGGAAGGCCATCCAGTCCTGGAGCTGTGTTGCGTCAAGATAGCTAATTGATTCGATTATGACCCTGTTCTGTTAAGCTTGTATCCGCTAGGTTGCTGTGAGAAGTTGTTGACTGGTAGAATATATCATGGTGTTCAATATGTTGCTTTTTCTTGGGTTGGCAAAAGACACTTTCGTATTGCTCTTTGATGGAATGTCCTTGAGGGGTCACCCGTAAGCGAACCATGTTGACACTGAAAAAGACCGATTTTTGATTTCAGCGCATAGCGGGAGAAAACCTTTAGATATGACTTTATCCCTTGATCTTTCTTCTTCATAGGAGCCTACAAGTGCAGCTTCAGTGGTTTATATTTCAATCTTATTTTCTAGTTTCATCCGTGTGAGAACAGGATTGTTGGATTTTTTAGTAACATTGAAGCGTTTCCTCGTGAGTATTCGCCTGTCTTCGGGAACAGTATGTTTTTATTTTATTATTATTTGATGGCGGTAGAGCAGTGGATTGGTAGAATCGTTAGAGGGCCAAAAAAAATGCCTTACTGTATTTAGTTACAGCTCTTTATGTTAATATTATTCAAATCCCACCGAGGTCAACTTCGCCTTTCATCCTTTCGGGGTCGATAAATAAAGTACAAGTCAACTACTGGTTTGATATAATCGACTTAGACCCCACCCACCAAATTTCCGTTCTTGTGATTATGTTAGAGGGCAGCAAATTGGCTAGGACGGTGGGTTGTAAGAATCGTCAGAGCGTCGAACAAAATGCCTCGTGGTATTTGTTCCGGCTCTATACGTTCCGAGTTCAAATCACACCAAGGTCAACTTTGCATTTCCTCCTTCCTGTGACGATAAAATAAAGTACCAGTCAAATACTGGGGTCGATGTAATCGACCAGCCCCTTTCCCCAAATTTGTGGCCTTGTACCTATGTTATAGGGCTTCTCTCCTGGGAATTCCCGAGAGAGAGAAGCACCAATATACACACATAAACACACACACACACACACACACACACACACACACACACACACATACATATACATATATATATATATATATAAATATATACACATATATACATATATATATATATATATATATGTATGTATATATATATATATATATATATATTCATATATATATATATATATAATTCAGAGTTAGTGAGATTGTGTGTAGATAAAT
>JAOPJM010493750.1:0-10883 GCA_027124095.1 Muusoctopus leioderma | reverse complement strand
GGCATGGGTTGGATGGGTGATTTCGGCCCGCGTTGCTTCCTCATTGGAGTCACCACTCTCCCAGACGGGTCAGCAGCCCACGTCTCGCTCATGTTTCATTTGGCATAATCTATTTGATAATACTTTTGTTAATGTCCATGTATCAGCTCCATGCAGTAGAGTGGACCATACATAACATCTTAATAATCTTTGTCTGGTTTTGATATTAATGTTTCTTGGTGTTAGTATGTTTGACAAAGACGAATAATTTTAATGTTCTCTCAAAAATAATATGTTTGTTTTCCTTTTTTTTTTTATAATTCCAGAACCGAACTGTAGTGCGATGGTTTATTTTTGGTTTACGGAACAAAGTACTACCGTTCCTTGAGACTTATGACACATCTGAGAACTGGAAGAAGAAAAAGCCTCTTCATTATTATGACTTAGCAGAGTGTAAGCAAATCACGTACAATGCAGGGAGTCACCTTACAAACTATTCATTTTGTTTGTTGTTACCAGACAAAATTTTAGAATTAAAGGCAAAGAATAGGTAAATATATAATTTTCTACTTCTTCATAAACTCCAATTTGTTTCTTTTTCATTTTTAATGTTTTATTCTGGAAAAAGGAGCTGTGCTCCATGGCCTTCGCAGGCCTCTGATCTCAGTGATATCGACATGGATGATGTTCTCCTTGAACAGTAACCAACTGATGGCTGTAATGTGGAAAAATATGGGCAGAGAGGGAATTTCAGAGGTTGATGTTCTAGGAAGGAAGGAATGGAGAAAAGTGGTAGGTACAGGGCCTAGTGAAAGGGGAGGGTACAATATGGGTGACGAGAGGGGGAGAGAGACAAGTGAGTCAGGTGTGCCTGAGTTGCTTGAGTGGAGGTGACATGAGATCAGTCAGCTCTTAGGAGTAGAGACCACTGTAGTAGCAGTAGAAGAGACAGAGTGAGGAGACAGCATGTCTGTGGGCCAGAGGTTGGAGTGTGTTCATGAGTGACTTCATGTCAATGAGTTTTTCTCAGGTTTTTTTATTTTGTTATGTAGTCTAGGATGTCTGTATGTGTAGTAGTAGCATTGTCTCATATGTGGTATCAGTATTCCATTGTAGGTCTCACAATGTCTCATGGTAATGGTAATTATCTCCAGTTTTTTATTACTAAGGAACAACATTTCACATTCACTAAAACATTGTGTAGCAAAGTATCACTTCCAAATATGCTTCTGTCTATATTCTGATTTGGATAACTGAGGCAGGTGCAGTTAATTATCATGCTTAATTATTTCATGATGATATTTTTAATGAAATACACTGTCAATGTGTTTCAATTAATTTTTCAAATAATAAAAGAATTTGGAAGATTTTGTTAAAATAATTAACTGTTGTCATTAGTAAACTGCTGTTTGGAACATGACTTAACATAATTTTAGGTTCTCACATAAAATTATGATTGAAAGTTTTAATTTCAATATGAACACTTTAAAACATGCAGTTTTGTATCATAGAACCAGGGGTAGTCTCAGGCATGTTGGCATCAAAAAGGTCAAAGGTACTGTTCAATATCTACAGCTGAATACAAATTTATCACCCAATGTACCAAAGTTGGATTATAAGCTCCTTAGTCTGGAGGGGAGGCAGTGCCCATCACCATTTTTTCAGGATCTCTGACACTGGTGGGAGGGAGAAAAGAAGGTATCCTCAGACTGGAGACCTGGCCCAAATGCTTGCAACAGAGTGGACTCCACTAAAGGCACCCAAGGGCCAGGTAGTGCTGTTAAACCAGGTGACAGATTAAGTTTACCACCCAAGTAGGCCACGGTGGGATTTGAACTCAGAATGCAAAGAGCCACAATAAATACCATGATGCTCTAATAATTCTGCCTGTCCACCGCCCTAGACTGGTACTTTATTTATCTACCCCAAAAGGATGAAAAGCAGTGGTTCCCAAAGTGGGTGCTACAAGCTCCTGCAGTGGAGGCATTGAATTTCTTAATCTTTTCATGAATATATTTCCAATGAGTAGATTGCCTGTGTTTCCATTAATTAAGGAGTTTGAGGGTGGAGGATTAGCTGAATTGTTAGCGCGTCAGTTAGAATGCCTTGCAGTATTCATTCCGGCCTGCTACACTCTGAGTTCAAACCCCGCCGAGGCCAACTTTGCCTTTCATCCATTTGGGGTCAATAAACAAAGTACCAGTCAAGTACTGGGGTCGATTTGATCGACTTACTCCTCCCCTCAAATTTATGGCTTTGTGCCAATATTAGAAAGAGTTTAGTAATTAAGGAATTTATTAAAGCCGCTGTAACTTTATATATTGGCTTATATTATATTTTATATTTTTTTAAATGTTCTGTGTCATGCAACACATTGGTCCATCCATGCTTGCCATGTTCTCTGTTTTTTTTGGACAGTTTTTATAGCATGTTAGATGAGAGGAAGTTACTAATCCATTGTTCACCCCCTCCTCCATTTCTTGGCGGAAAGGGACACTGTGAGTGCTCCCTCATAATACTCTCACAGAGCAGCATAGCTGATTCTGAGAGAGTGAGTGAGAGAGAGAGAGGGGGAGGGATAGGGAGAGAGAAAGAGAGAGTGAGAGGGATATGGAGAGAGAGAGAAGAATCAACCCAGTATTTGACTAGTACTTTATTTATTGACTCCAGGAGGATGAAAAGCAAAGTTGACTTCGGTAGGATTTGAACCCAGAACGCAAAGAGCTAGAACAACTACCGCAAGGCTGACACTCTAACGATTCTGCCAACCAACCTCCCTAATATTGGTTTATATAATGTTGGTGTTGACCAATTGAAATCTCAATTTACTCATTCATGTTGTAATGAAATTTTGAATGAGATTTTAATTTAAATATTAATACTTTAGCACAAGTGGTCTCAGGGGGATTGATATTAAAAGAGTTAAGGTGTGTTATGAACTAAATATTCCTAAGGGAGGATTGGACATATTGTTACTCCTTTGAAATATCCTTTACTATGTTGCTGTTGTTGTTGTTTAATTTTGTTGTTGTTTAGCTCCATGCCATCCCTAATTGAATAGATTTTTGATGTAGCTGTTGTTGTTGTTGTTGTTGTCGTTGTTGTTTAGCCCCAGTTCAATCCTGATCAAGCAAACCTATGATCAAAAGAATTCCAGCCACGACCATCCTTCCAGCTCTCTGAGCTCTGAGTTCAAATCCTGCTGAGGTCAACTTTGCCATTCATTCTTCCGAGGTTGATAAATAAAGTACCACTCAAGTACTGGGGTTGATATATAAAGTACCACTCAAGTACTGGGGGTTGATTCTTCTTTCTCCCTCTTGGAATCGGCTATGTTGTGCCATAAGGTGGGTCATGGTGAAACCACACACAGCACCCCTTTATCCAGAAATGGAGAAGGGTTGAGTGAGGAGCTAGCAATATCTTCTTATAGAAAAACTGATATGATACTGGAACCATCCAAGGATGAAGCAATGTGCTGTACAGCATCGAAGGATAATAAAGAAGAAAGTTAATAAACAAGGGGTGATTTAAGGGAGATTTGGGGCTTTTAGGGCTTGTAGGCCTATCTAGAATCACATTATCTCTAATATGTGTCCTATTTTTAAGAAGGTAAGGGTTGATTTAAGGGAGATTTGGCTGCTATTTATTTCTAGCAGGTCAAACAACTACATAGGGGTTACAACATCAGGCTCATCTATATAGACAGAATCAACCTGGTAGTGTCCATTCTTCTCCGTACTAAGCAAATGAGTGAAATTAATCTGACTGCAAGTTAAGAAAATACTCATCACATATACAGTGCTCCCACTGCTTGCAGTAGTGAAATGTACACTACGGTACCCTATTTACAGCTGCATGATACTATGCACTGTTGGTTATGAGATATGAACCTGCGTGTCTTTATCTCTATGGTGAGCACTCTGTTGTTTGTTGTTGTTTAGCCCCAGGTTAGCCCTGGTTGAGCAAACCTATTATCAAAGGTGTTCTAACCATAACCATCCTGTCTTGTTTTACATATCAATATTCGATGTGTCCTTACTTTCTTTAAGATGGTGGAGTGTGATTTGAGGGAGATTTGGATGCTATTTCTAGCAGGCTGAGTGACCACGTAGAGGCTTCTATCACTGGCCTCCTCATAGCAGGAAACAGGTCCTTCGGGACCCAGCTAATGGTGATAGGACACCAATATCAGACAGAGTAATGTGTCAATTGCAGCAACATACCAGTTCCATCATTAAAAAACATGCAGACCTTGCACAAAGTAGGGCAAACACTAGGACAGAAAGAACAATTCAATATGACTAAGTATCAAAATATTTCATTGTACATCTATGTCCTGGTCACTGATACTCTATTTCTTACAGTAATATAATAATAACATATAATACTATTACAAAATAATACAAAAACGAATATAACAGTATATACATGGCTACAATGACTGAATCACAATGTAAATTGTTTCATTTCCAATACACAGTCTCAGATCAAATCATTTACCAAACCAGTACAACTCCTAAAAAAACACATTCTTCATTCATATCAACAATGGTTCTATTTCTGTTCTTAATAACATCTTATTTAGTTGGAATTCCCTATTGGAAATCTAAAGTCATATTTGCTCAAAATACAGCAATAGAATTTCTACTCATTTACAGAACACTCTAAACCAGGTATGGGCAACCTTTTTCAACCTGCAGGCCACATCAGATATTGCTCATCATGAATCAGGCCATGCCACTAACAGAAAAATTTAACAAACATCATATTTAATTATTGTATGTGGTTTAGTCTGACTATTTTAGGGCATGATCCCAGAAAATTATAATAAAAAGCTATTATGTTGATATAATCATGAAATCAAATGTGCGATGCAGAAAGTCAAAAGGGCTACATGCAGCCCATGTGCCACAGATTGCCCATGACTGCTCTAAATGATGCCACACAATTTTTTTAGAGGGACGAGACATTCGATTACATCAACCCCCTTAAATGTCTGACACTTATTTTATTAAACCCCAAAGGATGAAAAGCAAAGTCTAACCCCCAAATTATTTGACTACAGAATGTTAAGGGATGTAACTAAATACGGCAAAGCATTTTGTCAAGTGCTCTACAGATTCTGGCCTTCACAACCTTCAAAAACATACAAAATAATAAATTCACCGAAATGTGATATTAATCCTTATAAACAACTCAAACAGAAATTGTTTATTATCCTACAACCTGTTTCTATCTACTGACTGTATTGTGAATCTATTATCATGATTGCTGTTTCTGAGAATTCTCACACATGGTTTGGTAACTAACCATCTATCTGTCACATTTATTCTGTCCAGAACTTAACAACTGTATGCTTACCGAAATGTTCATAAGTTATAATCTCTACCAGATTGCATTGATTTGTTTCCTATAAATGTACGCTACAGTAGTAATGTTTATGTTTTTATGCAGGTTGTAGGCAAAGGGTATGATTATCAATATTTAAGCTCTCCTTGATGGTTTTTGTTTTTATCCCTTCAATATTAAAGCAACAACCAATAATGGCATAACAGAACTGGCATAACAGAGCTACATGTCTTATACTGTTTAGTAAAAGTGGGTGTTAGTATACTTGATGTAGTAAACCAAGAAATTTTATTTAAAATTACATCATTCTGGATCACTGTGCTCTGAGTTCAAATCTTGCCGAGGTCAACTTTGCCTTTCATCCTTCCAGGGTTGATAAAATAAGTACCAGTCAAGTACTCGGGATTGTTGGCCTTGTGCCTAAATTAGAAACAATTATTAAAAAAACAAGTGCACCTTGCACAAAGCAGGATAACTGCTAGGGTAGAATGAAAAACTCTATATGACTAAGTATCAAAGTATTTCATTATACACCTATGATTCAGTCACTGATACTCTACCCTACTGAGATATAGTAATATAATAATAACATATAATACTATTACAAGATAATACAAAAATGAACATAACAGTATATACATGGCTATAATGACTGAATCACAATGTAATTGTTTCATTTCCAATACACAGTCTCAGATCAAATCATTTACCAAACCAGTACAACTTCTAAAAAAAACACATTCTTCGTTCATATCAACAATGATTCTATTTCTGTTCTTAATAACATCTTATTTAGTTGGAATTCCCTATTGGAAAACTGAAGACGTAATTGCTCAAAATACTGGAAAAAAAACTTGTACCCATTCATAGAACATTCAAAACGATGCCACACAATTTTTGGAGATGAAGGAACATTCGATTACATCAACCCCCTTACATGTCTGACATTTATTTTATTAAATCCCAAATGATGAAAAGCAAAGTCTAACCCCCAAATTATTTGACTACAGAATGTTAAGGGATGTAACTAAATACGGCAAAGCATTTTGTCAAGTGCTCTACAGATTCTGGCCTTCACAACCTTCAAAAACATACAAAATAATAAATTCACCGAAATGTGATATTAATCCTTATAAACAACTCAAACAGAAATTGTTTATTATCCTACAACCTGTTTCTATCTACTGACTGTATTGTGAATCTATTATCATGATTGCTGTTTCTGAGAATTCTCACACATGGTTTGGTAACTAACCATCTATCTGTCACATTTATTCTGTCCAGAACATAACAAATGTATGCTTACCGAAATGTTCATAAGTTATAATCTCTACCAGATTATTGCATTGATTTGTTTCCTATAAATGTACGCTACAGTAGTAATGTTTATGTTTTTATGGCAGGCAAAGGGTATGATTATCAATATTTAGGCTTTCCTTGATGGTTTTTGTTTTTGTCCTTTCAATATTAGAACAACAAATAGCAATGGCATAGCAGAACTGGTAGAGGGTGGAGCTACATGTCTTATACTGTTTAGTAAAAGTGGGCACTAGTATTCTTGATGTTGTAAGAAAATAAATGAATGGCTGTGAGGTTGAGAAGTTCTTTCTGCAACTACATGGCTACATGGTTTAGGGTTTGATCCTACAATGTGGGACCCTGGGCAAGTGTCTTCTGCTATAACTCTGGACTAACCAATGCATTGTGAGTTAATTTGATAGATGGAAACTGTGTAGAAGCCCATCGTATATATATATATATATATATATATATATACAATATCATCATCATCTTTTTACATCCACTTTCTATGCTGACATGGGTTAGACGGGTGATTTCAGATGGTATCAGGTCCTGATTTGGAGTCACAACTCTCCTAGATGGTGGCCTATGTCCCGTTTCATTTGTCATGTTTTCTATGGCTGGATGTCCTTCATATCAGCAACCACTTTACAGAGAGTACTGGGTGCATTTTATTGTGGCACCAACACTAGAAAGTTTGTCATGTCCAAGACACAACTAAAGAATCCTCTCTACCCTAGAGTCCTCTATATATGTATGTGTGTGTGTGTGTTTGTGCTTGTCACTTTCCATATCTGTCTGGACACCGCTTAAAAAACCGGTGCTTGCTTGTTTATGTCCCATCCATAACTTAGTGGTTCGGCAAATAGAGAACGATTAGAATAAGTACCAGATTTTAAAAAAACTAAGTACTGGTGTCGAATTGATTGACTAAAAACCCTTTAAGGTAGTGCCCCAGCATGGCTGCAGTCCAATGACTGAAACTAGTAAAATAGTAAAATGAATGAATGAATAAATAAATGAATAAATAAATAAATGGAAACAAAATTTGTTTGGCATCTTTGAATACTGAAGACAGAAAGAAAGCTGTTTCTAATGTATTATATAGACTTTATCAGCATATGCAATTCATCAATGCATTAGCCATTGTCAAAAAAAATAAAAATGTTTTTTTTATGTTACCTTTACTTATTTACCACCATCATCATCACCACCACCACCACTACTACTTCTACTACTACTGCTGCTGCTGCTGCTACTACTGCTGCTACTACTACTACTACTGCTGCTGCTACTACTACTACTACTACTACTACTGCTGCTACTTCAACTACAACTACTAGTACTACAACTACTACCTCCACCAGCACCACCACCACCACTACTACTACTATTACTACTGTTGCTGTTGTTAGTTGTTTAGTGTTCCAGAATGAATTCTTTGTCTTTATCAACATAGCTACTAAAAGTGAACCATAGTTTTTACCACATGAAAGTAAAACCAGAAACCCCCAAAAAAACAAAAAGAAAATGTCGTGTCTTCCTTCCATTTGACAGACACAGCAATTTTTACTCTCAGACTTAAATGAAGAGGATCTATTTCTGTAGCCATAACCATTCTTTCACTCTGTCTACTTTGTCCAACTTTATAAATGTAGTCTCTCTCTCTCTCTCAGCCTGTCTGTCTCCTTCTCTGTATCTCTCTCTCTCTTCTCACTCTCTCTGTCTCTGTCTTCTCTCTCTCTCTCTCTCTTTCTCTCTCTCTCCTATCCCTCTCTCTCTCTCCTATCCCTCTCTCTCTTCTCTCCCTCTCTCTCTTCTCTCCCTCTCTCTCTTCTCTCTCTCTTTTCTCTCCCTCTCTCTCTATTCTCTCTCTCTTCTCTCGCTCTTCTGTCTCTCTCCTCTCTCTCTCTTCTCTCTCTCCCTCTTCTCTCTGTCTCTCTGTCATGAAAGTAAAACCAGAAACCAAAAAAAAACCCCCAAATGTCGTGTCTTCCTTCCATTTGACAGACACAGCAATGTTTACTCTCTCAGACTTAAATGAAGAGGAACTATTTCTGTAGCCATAACCATTCTTTCACTCTGTCTACTTTGAGTTCATAAATGTAGTCTCTCTCTCTCTCTCTCTCTCTCTCTCTCTTTTTCTTCCTCTCTCACAGTCTCTCTTCTCTCTCTCAGTCTGTCTCTTTGTCTCTCTCACACATACAAATGTAGTCTCTCTTTCTCTTTCTCCTATCCCCATCTCTCTCTCTCTCTCTCACACACACACACACACACAAATGTAGTCTCTCTCTCTTCTCTCCCTCTGTCTCCCTCTCTCGCTCACTCTCTCTTCTCTCCCTCTGTCTCCCTCTCTCTCTCCCTCTCTATCCCACACAAATGTAGTCTTTCTCTCTCTCCCTCCCTTTCACACACTTTATTTTCTTCTCTCTCTCTCTGTCTCCCTCTACCCTCTCTCTTTCACACACACAAATGTAGTCTCTCTCTCTCTTTCGCTCTCTTTGTCTCTCCGTCTCTCTCTCTTTCTGTTTTCTCTGTCTCTGTGGGTCTTCCTCCCCCTCTCACTCTCTCTAACACTTTATTTCTCCCTCTCTCTCATACACATACAAATATAGTCTATGTCTCTCTTTTTCTCTCACTCTCTATCTTGCACACACAAATATAGTCTCTCTCGCTCTCTCTCTCCCTCTCACACACTTTATTTCTTGCTCTCATACACATACAAATGTAGTCTCTCTTCTCTCTCTGTCTCTCTCTTTCTCTCTATCTTGCACACAAAAATGTAGTTTCTGTCTCTCCCTCTCTCTCTCCCTCCTTCCCTCTCACACACTTTATTTCTCTCTCTCATACACACACAACGGTAGTCTTTCTTCTCTCTCAGTCTCTTTTCTCTCTCACTCTCTATCTTGCGCACACAAATGTAGTCTCTCCCTCCTTCTCACACTTTTTTCTCTCTCTCATACATACACAACTGTAGCCTCTCTCTCTCTCTCTCTCTCCCCCTGTCTTTCACTCCCTCTCTTATAGAAATGTAGTCTTTCTCTCTCTCCCACCCTCTTTCACTCTCACAGTTCATTTCTCTCTCTCATACACTTACAAATGTAGTCTCTCACACACACAGAGACATACACACTGACACACACACACACAGACATACACACTGACACACACACAGACATACACACTGACACACACACAGACATACACACTGACATACACACAGGCATACACACTGACACACACACACATACACACACACACACACACACACACACACACTCATACTACACACACACACACACACACTCACACACACTCATACTACTACACACACACACACACACATTCATACTACACACACACACACACACTCACACACACTCATACTACACACACACACACACACACTCATACTACTACTACTACACACAAACACACACACACACAAAATTGCGCGCACACATGCACACACACTCAAAATTGTACACACACATGTACAAACACATGCACACACACATGCACACACACATGTACACACACATGTACACACACATGCACACACACATGTAAGCACACAAAATGCATCAGATGCATCTAAACATTGACAAATTGATCCATTCTCGGATGAATCATCCAGACAAGATGGCTTCATTGCATGTTTTCATCATCAACAGGATCTCATCATCATCATCATCATCGTCATCGTCATCGTCATCGTCAACATCATCATCATCATCATCACCATCATCATTATCATCACCATCACCATCATCATCATCATCATCATCATCACCGTCATCATCATCGTCATCGTCAACATCATCATCATCATAATCACTATCAGCGTCATCACCACCACCATCATCATCATCACCATCATCATCACCACCACACCACCACCACCACCATCATCATCATCATCATCATCATCATCATCACCACCACACCACCACCACCATCATCATCATCACCACCACACCATCATCATCATCATCATCATCATCACTACCACCACCATCATCATCATCATCATCATCATCATCATCACTACCACCACCACCATCATCATCATCATCATCATCATCATCATCATCATCACCACACCATCATCATCACCATCATCATCACTACCACCACCACCATCATCATCATCATTATCAATACTATAAACAAGATCACCACCACCACCATCATCATCATCATCATCATCATCATCATCATCATCATCATCATCATCATCATCATCATCA
>JAOPJM010493435.1:0-10885 GCA_027124095.1 Muusoctopus leioderma | reverse complement strand
CCGAATTGAAGAGAGCGAGTTTGGCTTCTGATGACCAAGTGCTGGAGCTGGCGCATTATTGCACAAGCTCCATCAATTCTTGCATCTAATTCAGCCTCTTGCCTCCCATCACTCGTGAAGACGGCCCCGAGATACTTAAACTTCTCCACCTGCTTCAGTGTACTCCACTAACATGCAAAGTACACTGTGCAGGCTTTCTCGGGAGGACGAATTCTTATAGATTGTTTGTTTAAATTCTGTCATTATTTGAACATCTACACTACCAATTTATTTATAAAGTTACAGTGTACTTGTATAAAGAGATTCAGCAATGATCCTACATTTATATTTGAATAGCAGAATCAGTAGAGCCTCAGGCAAAATGTTTTTGGTACTTAATAGTGTCCCTTTATATTCTGAGTTCAAATCCCACTGAAGTCAACTTTGTCTTTTATCTTTATGATGATGATAAAATAAGTACCAATCAAGTACTGGAGTTGATAAGTGACTGTTCCCTCTCTCAAAATTTGTGGCTTCTTGCCTAAGTTAGAAATCTTAACTGCTTACTTAGTCATCTACTAATATTGGTATCCTGGGTGGTTGTTTGACTCATTTAGCACAGAGTTTTCAGAGTATAGAAAAAACTTTTCAGAGATGAAGATTATGTGGAAACTATGTTAGATGTAACAAATTGAAGAAAAAACATGAAAAACCAATTCATACCCAGTTAAAAGGTTGTGTAGCTATTCCTAAATACTGTTGACCTCATCTGAGAGATGAGATAGGTATTATAGCTATAATAGATTGGCATTTTATAGGGATTAATTTGAGGGGTAGATGTGCTAGGCTTGCTATAGTGAAGTGGTTAAACACAGCTGCCCGGAATACAGCAGATGTGTCGTTTGATTCCCGCTGGCAGATTTAGTTACATTTTTTCCTTCTTGTGTTTGTAAGGGTGTCTAATCTAATTTGATTTAATGTTTATTAAGAAATCTATATTATTAGTAAAAAGCTTTGTTTTTTTCTTCTTCTTTGTTTTTAACTAACCTTTTCTAAAGTACTTCTGTCAAAATACAAATATATTGCACCTTGAAGCAGATTCTAAAGCTTGCCAATGCCTGCCTAATATAGAAAGTTTACTTTAAGCTACATTTATGATATCTACGATTTCACAAGAAACCTAGAAGGAGAACAGTTGTGCATCACAAACTCTTTGATTAAAATGTGTGTGTGTGTGTGTGTGTGTGTGCGCGTGCATGTGTGTGTGTTTGTTTGTACATATTTAAATTTATAAATGCAAGCCTACATAGAAACAGTATTTTAAGAATCTTCTTGAGCAAATATAAATTGCAACACAACATTCACAAAATGAATCCATTTTTCTTCTTGATTGCAATAGAGAGATTATCCATCATCTTCCCTTTGACCTATTTGCCAATTTGTGCATCAAGGGTAATTGTTTTTTCACAAAGCACTCTGTAGATATATGTTGAGTAAGGTTAACATTGATAAATACAATTATATTGATACTGCAAAATAATAATCTAGCACAACATCAACATTCTGAGTGGGGCAATTTTCCTGATTACACTTATCACGACAGTTCTTTCACAATAAGGTTTATGTGAGTGTGTGTGTGGGAGTATGAGCATGCGTGCGTGTGGTGCATATGTTCTATAGGTAAATATGTATTATATGATATGTTATTTTGTGGTACGCATATGTTCCAAAGTGAAATAAGGACCATGTGATAGAAATGTACTATTTTGTTGTCAATTGATGCTCCAAACACTTCATAATCAATAAAATGTAGTTTACACATTGAAAAAAACTAGATATTTCAGAGATACAAAAAAGTATTATCATGAAGTGAAAATAATGAAGCCTCTTAGGAATGAATGAATGTGTGTGTGTGTGTATGTGTACACGTGTGTGAGTGTGTGTGTGTATGTGTACACATGTATGTGTGTATGTGTATGCATGTGTGTGTGCGCGCGCATTCATTCGTGAATACATAATTCTATATTGTGTACAGAAATAGAATAACAAATTTCAACAACATGACAAGATTTTCCTGCAGACGTAAACAGAACAACATGCAAGTATATTTATGTATGCAGATGCATGTTTATATTGCAGCTATACATGAAGTATCATCTAGAATCAAGTGTATATGGAGAGAGGGAGATACGGAACATGTTGAAAAAGAAATGAAGGAAGAGATAGATAGAGATTTAGAGGGAAAGAGAGAGATAGGGAGATAAATAGAAGTGGGAAAGTAGGAGAATGAGAGCAGGTAGGATATAAAGAGAGGGAGAGAAAGGAAAGAGAAGGAAGAAGATATAGGGAGAAAGAGAGCGTGAGAAGCTTGGTCTGTAAAGCAATTATCTTTCAAAAATTCATGTGAAGAGAGCTCCAATGACCTAACAAGGTCATCAGGTCATGACATTTAATGTGCAGCTATACATGCTTGAGTCCTAAATGCTGTGCATCACTCGGACTTGTAGACATACACACACACAATCATCCCCATTGCTGCAAGTATCATCATCATCATCACCACTGCAAGTACCATCATCATCACTACTAGCACCATCATTATCACCACAGGTACCACAACAATCATCATCATCATCACTGACTTAATAATTTCCATGCTGGCACAATCTGGTAAATTTATAAAAGAAACATCTTTCATCCATAATGATAAATAACACCAACACTCAACCAGTATTGCTAACACCAGCACCACCATCACCACCACCATTCACTCAATCATTTTTGATGACAATGAGGAAATAATGAAATGAGGATACATTTAGTAATCGTAATGATAATAAAACATCACATGACTAGTAGTTAGGAAGTGTGCTTTCCAATCATGTGGTTTCCAGTTTGCTCCCACTGTATGGCACGTTGGGCAAGTGTCTTCAGCTAAAGCCTCGGGTCAACCAAAGCTTTGAGAGTAAAATTTAATAGATGGCAACTGTGCAGAAGCCCGTCAAGTGAGTGTATGTGTGTGTGTGTGTGTGTGTGTGTGCATATAGGTGCGTTGGATGGTAGAATCAGTACGTTGTGATATTTAGTTCTGTTCTGGATACATCTCTTTACATTCAGTTGACTTAGCCTTTCTTCCTCAACAGAAAGATAAAATAAGTAACAAAGTACTGGTATTGATATAGTTGTCTAAAAACCCTGGAGGCAGTACCCCAGCACAGTCATAATTCAATGATTGAAGCCAGTAAAAAAATAAGACCAGTATTAGGTCTTGTGCCTATGTAAGGAACTATTATTATTAGGGTGGAATGGCAGAAAGGTAGATGGCTGGATTAAATACTTTTCTGTATTTAGTTTTGTCCATTTGGTTTTTTAGTTCAAAATTTGCTGAGATTAATTTTTTTGCTTTTCCTTCCTTCAGTAAAAAATTTGGTAAACAGCAACTGTACAGAAGCCCTTCAAGAGAATATGTGTGTGTGTGTGTGTGTGTGTGTGTGAGCGCGCGCACGCACACATAAGCACATTGGAAGACAGAATCAGTACATTGTATTTAGTTCCGTCCCAGTTACGTTCTTTTATGTTCTATAGGAAAACAAAAATTAAGTACCAAAGTACTGGCACCAATATAGAGGCTTTTCCAGTAGAGGAAAATGTTTATTAAATGTATGAATACAAATTTATTTACAAATTTATCCACAAACACACTGTCTCAGTACTTTAGTTAATTAATACACAATGCCAATGAATGTACTGATATGAAAATAAGCAAAAACAGTAGTGGTTCTTCATAATATTTTTTATAACCAGCAGCAAGCTACTCTCACTCTCACCCCACCTCTGTAGATCAGATGAAGTAAACACCTCTGACAAGCTACTAACAACAGGTGTAAGTAGTCGAGTGTTTCTTCACCATATTCTTCAGAGAGCCCAGTGGTTTAAGCATGGTATCCAATTATCACATAACAGAGCGAGGCTAAATGTATGTTTATTAAACATACACATGTCAATTTATTTACAAACTTATCCATGTGTATGTATATATAAATATAAGTGTGTGTGTGTCTTTGAAGTTAAGTATTAAATCTATCACTGCAGCAAGTTTCTCAGTTCTATATGTTTGTTTGAGCTTGAATGAACACAGAGGTGTGAGAAACTCGGAGTAGTGATGGAGTGAAACATTAGCTCCAAGCAAATAATAAACTCTGTTAGATATATTCAATAATTTTTCTTCTGTTTGTACACCCAAAACATGTGTGATGTTAGCACCTCAGGATACACAATCTTTTTTGTTTAACCTATAGTGGCATAAAGAGAGATTTTGGAGACTTCCAACTCTTGACTATCATATTACCATATACAGAATTGGCCATGAGCAAAGCAAATTACTCAAGATGCAGTCCAGCACCTGTCAATGTTTGCCCTTGGGATTTTACTGATTGCCATGTCAAAACTTCAGTGTACAGGAAAATGGAGTCTTCTAAATAAAAAAAGCACATCCATTGGTATGAGTGGAATTCTGGGTATAATTGCACCCTCCCCTTTGGTGCATCTGCTGACATGTGACGTAAGCTTCTTAATCCTTAATCTTGTTCCACTGCATAGCTGTGGCTGTTCTAAATTACGAAGCAGCATTATTGGAGATCCTGTTTTTAGCTGAAGTCTGTGTGGCAGTAGACCTGAAAGTTTCAAGGAATTTTAAACTTCTGCAGGATAGTGAACTACTTCTTCCTGATCCACAACAATGTCTATTGATTTGTAGGTGTAACTATATCCTGGAAGTGCCTATAACATCAACCACTTGATACTGTTGACCATAACATTTTTGGGTGCAAGTATTGCTCTTTCACACAGCCACCTGTTTGTTAGGTAATGATGTTACTGGTTGGGGAACACTTTCAATATCAATTTGTATGAATTTGTCTACTGTCTTAAGCACAGTGCTTATAGGAGTTTGGTCCATGGTACCATTACGGTCGGAAGAAAATCTTTCCTCCAGAATATAACAAATCAGACAGATGATCTGCATAAAGATAGACTCTGATGTAGACAGTTTAAAGATTTTAATTTTGGTGTAAAGTGATAATGATTTAAGACAAGGCACATAAAAGGAAGACTACATTTGGAGAAAGAGGAAAGAGAGAGAGCGGGGAGAAGTTAAAAACTGAAAGAGAAATAGATAGCGATATTGACAGAGAGAGAAGAAAACAAAAAAAATAAAACAGAAAGAGAAATAGAAAGTGATAGTGAGAGAGAGCAAGAGAGAAAGGAGGAAGGAAGCTTTTAATGAGGAGCAGTGGGAGAAGTAAAACACAGGGATTGAGCTCTGAGGAGGTAGCGGAGAAGCAGGCGGTAGATACACACAAAAAAAAGAGTGGGAGGGCTAGATCGACATACACACACACACAAACACAAACTTTCTCAAATATATATTAGATATAATGAATATGTATATCTTTTAGCAATGTATATCAGTGAAAAATATTAACATCGGTGAGTAAACCAATAAACCAATGCTTTTGAAAGAAAATCCCTTGTGGTGTTTTCTATGCCCAAGTTACACAGACAATCCCTTGTCACTCTTGCCGTTGTAAATACAGTGAACTAGTGATTGGCTCATCGGAAACCTTTAACCAATGGTGCTATATTGTTCACAAAATGTGATAGAAAATAAATAAATAAACATAGTACAGCATCAGTAAATGGCATAAAAACCATTCACTTTATGGTCAACAGTCCAACACCTTATTGATATTGCTAGCAGTAGTTCTCTAAGATGTATGACAAAGGAAATAATAATTTGATAGATAGCAATGAAAACAGTTATAGGAAGTGGTAATGAAGTGATAAGTCACTAACATAGCAATAGCAAAATGGCAGACTTTTTGTATGCCTTTTGGTGAGTGTCATAGTTTCAGAGGTAGGTTTTCTAGACACAGTTTTCGTTACTAGGTGGACTTTCTGCTACACTTTATTTATCTAAGGACGTGGACAAAATACCCAGGGATATGCTCTGCAAGAAAACCAAATGGCAAGGTCAGTGGTAACATATTTAGATCGGTGAGCCAAGGAATTTTAATTAAAATTTCACCAGTGGTGATGAGAAAGACTCATTAGCAATTGATCAATTCTGGTAAAAAAAAGTCAGGGGACACAACTGCAAAATCTTAATTATCTTAGTAAACAAGATGTATAGCTTTCCATGTCATAGTTTTTTGTTTTTGTATAATTTTCTGTTATCACTTTTCTATTTGGCTTGCCAAGCCTATGGAATATATCTGACTACAAAATAATTAACTGCCTTCAAAATTCATTAAGCAAATGTAAACATTTTCAGATCTCTCATACCCATGCAATAATGGTAAAGGGAAAAAATAAGCACATCTAAAAATCATTTTAAAATTTGGAAGCCATATCTTTGAATATCGCTTTTTAAAATGATATTTGAGAATGCATTATCAAAACTGAAACTGCACAAGAAATCAAAAAATCTCATTAAAGTTGATTAACCTCGTTAATTGGAAATTTGAGAGAGAACTAATATGTTTCCTTTGTGGATGCTAACATATCAACAATCCATACTCCGCCCTTTCTTTTTGACTATGTTAATGGCAAACAGGTCAGAACACCTTTGTGTTTTTATTGGTTTCATATGGAGGAAGGGCTGTGTCCATGTACTTTGCAGGCCCTCTGAAGCTGGCAAGGTTGGTATAGTTGTATTCCCTTAAACAGTTGCAAGTCAACAGCTTCAGGAAAAACATGTGCAGGGAGGAAATTTCAGACAGCTGACATTCTGGAGAGGAAGTACTGAAGATAGTGGTTAGTAAGGGGTCTGGGATTTGGATAAAATATGGGTGATGAGAAGCGGAGTGATGAGTGAGTTT
The DNA here is from genome assembly GCA_027124095.1 of Muusoctopus leioderma. Classification (NCBI taxonomy): domain Eukaryota; kingdom Metazoa; phylum Mollusca; class Cephalopoda; order Octopoda; family Octopodidae; genus Muusoctopus; species Muusoctopus leioderma. Next base: position 4,028 of record JAOPJM010493435.1, on the reverse strand, counting down.
GGAGTGCCTGAGTGGAGGTGACTCAAGACCAGCCAGCTCCACAGAGTCGAGACTACTGTAGTAGCTGTAGAAAAGGTAGCAAGCAGAGATAGTACATCTGTGGGCCACAGGCTGGAGTGTGTTCGGTGAGTGACTTTATGCAAATCAGCTGAATGGCTTTTTTTGGGATATGATCTAGAATGTTTATGTATGTAGCAGCAGCACCATCCTAGACGTGAGAGAACTACTCCATTGTGGGTCTCACCTGAGCTTTGAAGAGGATCAGTAGTTGTTGGGAGCTAAAGTATTTTCTGGTTCTGAAGAGAAAGACCAGTCTTTGTGATGCAGTTTTGGCTATGTTGAGGATATGTGTTCGCCAGGAGAGACCCTCGGTGACGGAGAGGTCTAGCATTTGTAGGATTTTTGTTGTGTGCTGTTCATGCTTAGAAGATGGAGGATAATGTGTTTTTGTTATGTAGTGAATATGTCTTTGCACAGTTGAAGGAGATAAGATTGGCACGACCCCATTGGAGGATGTTTTTGAGGTATCTATTCATAGAGTCAGTACAGATTTGGTGTGAGGTATCTAGGCTGCATGTGGATGATGCTTAGGTTCAGAAGGGTAGGGACGAATGAAGGCTGGTTTCATCTGTGTAGGAGTGGGCAAGTAAGTATTTGATATATAGGAGAAAGAGTGTGAGGACAAAACCAAACCCTGTGTCACACCAGAGTTGATAGAATGTGGGTCAGAGAGAGCTACATCAGCACATGCTGCGATGGTGCAATCTGACAGGAAGTCACTAATCCAAGGGAATCCATAGGCAACGAGTTTTCCCAGGAGATTTGTGTGCCATATTCAGTTGAAAGCTTTGCTGGTGTTGATGGCAACAACTCTGTTTTCACCAAACTAGTTGTATTTTCAGTCCCTCCCTACAGATCGCTTGACAGATAGCAGCAGTTGTTCTCTCATTGAAGTGTGGCAGTGTCAGGAAGCACATGCTATCCCTGAAGGTGTGGGTTTTCGTTGGTGGTCTATTGACATCCTGGCATTTGGTGAAGGATGCTGTGTAGCCATTCTCTCTGAGAACCTTTTGGAACTATTTGGTGCTGGTCTTCTTATCTTCTTCCTCGCCACATCTGTTGCATATTCGAGAGATCTCATTCTTTATGTAGACCATCTTGGCTCTGATAGGTAGGAATGATTTGTAGTGCACAAATAGGTCTCTGCTTGCTACGTTTTGTAAAATGTTGTTTTGATGGAGCCCTTCTCTGTGATTTTGGAGAAGAAGGTGCTGGAGTGCACTGTGTTTTAGCTGGTCCATGTATGTGATGGCCAGTAGACCTGATAGACTTCACCCCATCAGCAGCCCCAAGATTTGCTTATAAATGAAGCCACCAAACTGGAAGTACGTATTGTTCTTTATAATGGTCTGTAGTTCATGGATATCTGAGACTGTGAGACTGAAGTAATTGAGATTGTTAGAAGAGGTGGTGCAGTCAGTTATTAAGTTGATAGCTGGGAGGGCAGGAACAGAGGTGTAGAGGGAAACGACATCTGGGCTAAAAGGTAATTATATCTTTCTAATTATGTTAGGGTTGTGGTCTTTCAGTCTGTTAATGATCTGTTAATGATCTCCCTTGACATGTCCTAGGAAGGTGTGGAGTAACAGTTTGAGGATTTTGGAGCCAAGAGATTTTATAAAGAGTTTGTCAATTCCAGAGACAATAGGTCTAAGTTTTAGTTTGGATCCAGATTTATGTGTTTTTATGAGATGATAGAAGGTGGGGAGTTTACTATTTCTAGTGGTGAAGTTACACATAATCTTATTAGGGAGTCTTCTGTCCTTATAGATGTTCATCCAACAGGTGTTTATGGTAACCTCAAGCTGGCTAGATGTGATGTTATTAACTTTTTCGTACAGTGTAGCGTTGTCTAGATGTTTGAGTGCCAGCTCATCATGTTTATTCTTCTCAATAAAGCAGAATTATCTTGCTTTGTCTGAAGGCAAGTATATGAGGTTTTCAGAATGTAAGTTTTGTAGATTGATGAATTGGGATCTAGAGGGATTATAAGTTGGGATGGAGTGTTTCTGTATTATGTTGAAAATGGAACATTTAAGTCTAACTAGCTTAGTGTTAAGTTCGGGATTGGTAGGGGGAGGATGAAATGTGTTGTCAGGGTGGTAGGTGGGGAATCTAGGGGTTGTCACAGTAGAGGTAGAGGTAGGTGTAGAGTTAGAAGGAGAAGGAGAGGTAGGTTTCAAAGCTGACATCCATTTTAGATGGTATGCCATTCTGCAAAAATTAGCTTCTATCTCAAGCATTAGTTTGTTATTAAAGCGCCGACCTAAAATGAACTGCGGATGAGTGGGTGCTAGATAGGTCTGTGACATGTGGTTTAGTAGAGGTAGCAACCGCATCTGTGGTGTTAGTAGCAGAATCGTAGTTTTTTTCTCTGTTAGGTCGGTGGGCTGTTGTTGAAAATTGTATGTCCATGATGTTGGTGTAGGTGGCGGTCTCAGTGAGTCTGTTGTGGTTTTCAGAGTGATTGTAGCAGATGGAATTGGTGTGGTAATGTTTATTTTGAATCCAATGGAATTTGCGTGTGAGGTGTCTCTTATCATGGTCAATTCTATTGTGGTAGCATTGCATTAGCTACCAGCATATGGATCAATTGTATTATTTTATAATTATATAAAGTGGATATAGATACACATATATCCATGCACACACAGACACATACATATATACATGCATTTTAATAAACACCAGTCTTTAAAAAAAAGCACACAAAATATCCACTATAATCATAGAAATACCATCAAATTGTACACACTCGAAAACACTAGAGATATGTATATATAAATCATATATGGGGGATTCCAATCTGGTAATTGTTGTAGTCCACAAGCAGTGAAGAACTCATTGTTAAAAGTAGAGTATTATATAAATGGGTGAATAAATCCATTTGTATAAGTAATATCAAATTTACCTTGCAATAAACAAGTACCATGGGATGAGAACCAGTGTTTTCAGCAACCAAATCTCTTTCAAATAACACCCTTATATTTCAATAAAGGAACGACACATTGGATAATTACATTTTAGACATGCTACATCTAAAAAGTGACAGAATGGTCACAGCTGGGACACCTTTGAGCATAAGTCTGCTCAATTAGGGCTGAGCTTGGACTAAGCAAATGAAACAGGTACGATGACTGGTATGGTGACTGTCACAACAGGTATGATGACTGCCACAACTCACCCATGCAAGCAGCAGTAGGTGGACTGTAGGATGGAGACTGATGAATGCCTTGTTGAATGCCTTGTTAGCTTAAATACTGAAATGAAATCCTCCTATAAATGACCATTACTGATAGATGGTCTTTGGCATGCTGAGTTTCAGTAAATATCCACTACACAAAAACAAAATTCTTCAAGTAGTAACTCATTCATTAACCAAATATATTTGAGACTTTTTAATAGCATCTTGAAATACACACAAATGTTCATTTATGGTTTGTGTACTAAAATAAAGCATTCGCTTTCTATTATTTTTTTAATTCTTTTTTAGTGTTTTATTGATTGGATTTCTAGTACTTTCACTTTTAATTGTAAGAATATTTGGAGAGGAATACAGAGTGTCATTATTTCTAAGGAAAGCTTTTCAATGACATCATTAGCACTCTAATAATTGGAATGTCTTATCAACAAAATAGATTTATTTAAGAACAATTTATCCAATCCACTTTAATCAAATGTGGAAAATTCTGCTTGAAGCTGAATATGTTTCAAGTTGAAAACTTCATTTATCAAACAGAATAGGCCTTGTTTTGTGTTTTTTTCCTTAATTTCTATTTACCCTGCAAAGGAAAATCAATACTAGATTAAGTATTGTTTCCTTTCACAAGTATTAATTATTCTTGAGGTGAAACCACATATGGATAAACTAGAAAAAAATCCAGTATGGAAACCTCTAAATTCCCAACGGAATATATCTACAGTCATACACATATGTACTCACAGATATATATAAACAACTGGTTATA
>JAOPJM010493021.1:0-10886 GCA_027124095.1 Muusoctopus leioderma | reverse complement strand
ACAGGTAAAAAATACAGGTGCTTGAGGTGTTTTCACAGGTAAAAAATACAGGTGCTTGAGGTGTTTTCACAGGTAAAAAATACAGGTGCTTGAGGTGTTTTCACAGGTAAATTCTTTTCCCTTTCTCGAGGCAGTTTATTCACTTAGTTCGTGTATGTGGAGGTACCCACCCACACAAGCTATGTCTTGATGCCCTGCTATTCTATATTGGACAAATTTTCGCCACTCCAGAATATTTATCTCTTTGATATTTCTGTAGATGTGTTGGATAGCACCCTCAGGCATACGTTTTAGTGGAAGCTTATGCTACTGCGAACTTGTATGTATAAATTCCTTGTATATATATATTTATATATATATATATGATGATATATAGTTCAACAATCCATATCGATTTGATGATATGGTACCATGTGGAACCGGGTCCTACAGGATGTTAAGAATTAAAGACAGTAGAGTGATTTGTGGAAGATTTGGCTGCTATTTCTAGTACTTGCAACCAATGGAGAAAACTGTTAAACATTGTATCGTTCCACCGTTAACCTAATTTACGGAGCCTCTATGCAGTCGCTGGACCTGCTAGAAATAGCAGCCAAATCCCCCTCAAATAATACCGTGCCATCTTGAAAATAGAGAAGGACATATTGGATAATGTAGTCCTAGTAACCCCTAAAAAGAAGAGATAGTCGTGGCTGGAATGCTTTGATCATGATCTGCTCAATCAGGGTAGATCTGGGGTTGAGCAACAGCATCTTCCCTCTTCTTAACCAATTTTCAACTCCTGTATTAGAAGGTGATTGGCAGAATCATTGAGCAAAATGCTTTGCAGTATTTGTTCCAGCTCTTTTATGTTCTGTGTTCAAATCCTACCATTCATCCTTCCAGGGTCGATAAAATAAAATACCAGTCTAGGGCAGTGAATTGGTGGAATTGTTTACATTGTTGGACAAAATGCCTTGTGATATTTTTTCCAGCTCTTTACGGTATGAGGTCGCCTGTGAAGACACTGGTGCCAAGCTGTGTCGGCGCTTGTGTTTCCCTTGGATAACATCGGTGGCATGGAGAGGGGAAACTTACTGCATAGGCAACTGCTGGTTTTCCTTTAAAAAAAAAAAAAACTTGTCCGGGCTTGTGCCTTAGAGGGGAACTTGCCATATGTAGATACATGGTCAACCCTGCGCGACGGAAGCCTTAGAGATACCATGAGCTAGTAGTGTTGTAGTCTACAGTTTTCAAGGTGTTAAGCAGTTGCTTGAGTGGGACACCAGTTGTCAGTTATTCAATACCCCATAGTTTATGGGGCATTCCACATGGTTGTTGTTGTTTAGCCCCAGTCCAGCCCTGATCAAGCAGACCTATGATGAAAGGTGTTCCAGCCATGACCATCCTGTCTTTTTTTTTTTTAGATATAGTGTTTACAGGACCACATTCTCAAATGTGTTTTAAGCAATAGAGTATGATTTGGGGGAGATTTGGCTGCTATTTTTAGCAGGCCGAGTGACAACAGAGGGGCCCTCTTTCATTGGCTTGATTTTACATGGTTTTGTAGGTAGTTGATGGTATTGGAACTGACATTATTTGGCTTCTAAACTTGCACCTATCAAACCCAGCCTTTTATGAATCACTTACAAGATGCAAGAGCTCATAGAACTGGTGATTAATTCCAGAATTTATTTTTATCGCTTAGTCAGGAGGTAGGGTAGTACCCATCACCCTTTTTCAGGGCCTGTGAGACTGGTGGGAGGAAGGTAGGTATCCTTAGACTGGAGACCTGGCCCAAATTTTTGCAACAGGCTGAACTTTGCTAAAGGCACCCAAGAGCCATGTGGTAGTGTTAAACTGAGCAATGGATTAAGTTTACCACCCATGTAGGCCACTGTGGGATTTGAACTCAGAACACAAAGAGCCGGAATGAATATGGCAAGGTATTCCATCCTACGCTCTAACAAATCCGCCAGTCCACCACCCAAGACTGGTACTAAATTTATCTACCCCAAGAAGATGAAAGACAAAGTTGACCTCAGCAGGACTTGAACTCAGAGCACAGTGAGCCAGAACGAATACTGCAAGGCATTCTATCCGACGCTCTAATGACTCTGCTAATTTTCCACCCTTATACTTCAGGCCAACCAATACCGTGTGAGTAGAATTGGTAGACAGAAACTGTAGAGAAGCCTGTCGTGTATGTATATATATATATATATATATATATATGTGTGTGTGTGTGTGTGTGTGTGTGTGCGTGTGCGTGTGTGCGTGCCTGCCTGAGCTTGTCATCACAGGACACTGTATATCGGTCGGCCGGTGAGTTTGTTTACATCTTCAAATAACAAAATGCCCGGCCATTCGGTAGTTCAGTGGTAGGATTCCCATACTTAATCAGTATGGTTGGTGACAGGAAGCACATCCGACCACAAAATGCTGCCTCAAGAAATCTGCGTCCAACCCATGGAAGCATGGACGTAAAACAATCATGATGATGATGAATGTATGTATGTTTCAAGTTGTAGGCCACAGTTTTGCACCTAGGTAGCTGAAGTTTTGCACAGGGACACATCTTTTCAATGAGGTCATAGGCTATATTACTTTTTCCGATACTTTCTATATTCTTAGAAAAATTAAGAATATTGTATACCTCTAATCACTGCAATAATCATTGAAAAAGTTACTGGTTTTGAAAAATAATTCATTTAGAGTAATTATGTAAATTTGTACAGTATTTTGGGAAAAAAGCATATTTTCCCAGATAATAAAATAACAAAATATTAGAGTAAAATTTTATTTTAGGTTCTATATTTATTTGTTTTTAGTATTTATTTTAGGTATTAATAAACCCGCTTAAGGAAGCTATCTTATATCAGTCACTCACTGTACAGTGCAGTTAGTAAGGCAATGAAAATCCACCCATCTTGATGGAGTCTCTATATGGTCATTTGACCTGCTAGAAATAGCAGCAAAATTTCCTAAAATCGTACCCTATGGTCTTAAAAAAGGGACAAATTAAATAATGCGATCCTAGATACACTGAATCTGAAAACAAAAGATTGGATAGTCATGGCTGGAATGCCTTTTGATCATATGTCTACTCAACCAGGGTTGACATCAACAACAACATAATATATTAGACAATGTTGACCCTAATCTACAATAATATGAGATGGTCACAGCTGGAATACCTTTGATCATAGTTCTGTTTAACCAGAGCTGATTGGGAGACTAAACAACAATAACTGTTTCTAACATAGGCACAAGGCCAACAATCCCCAGTACTTGACTGGTACTTTATTTTATCGACCCCGGAAGGATGAAAGGCAAAGTTGACCTCAGCGGGATTTGAACTCAGAGCGCAGTGAGCCAGAAAGTGAGACTAAACAACAACAACTGTACAACCTAGCAGCAGTGCGGGTAAGAAAAATGGTGAATGACTTAGTGGTAGAGAACTAACTTAGTGGTAGAGAACTAACTTAGTTGTAGAGAACTAACTTTATTGAAAATTGATACAAAATTTCCTGGTTTAGAGTGATGAAATAGCACCAAAAGACACAAGAATAAATAATTACGATATTTACTCATGTATAAGTCACACTCCATATTCTGCATGGAAAAATTGGTACAAAACTTTTATAATAGAAATCTACATGGAAGATGAGACTACAAAGGGCCAGAGAGAGCTTTTCAAATTACATCATTACATGTCTACTGTCATTAGTGTATAGGTTGGACCCCTGAGTTTTGTTATTGAAGTTGTGTACAAAAAGTGTGACTTATACACGTGTAAATATGGGAATCTAAAGGCAGTAACCAATGATATTACTGATAAATAAAGACAATGTTACTAGTAGAATACACCTCAGTTAATTTTGTTTTCAATGTTTTCACTACTATAGATTCACCAACTTTCATTTATAAATACGTGGTTGTTGAAAACCATATAACAGAGATAAAAATTTTCATTTAAAAGATTGTGTTCAAATTAAAAAAATTTAATCAGTATAATCAACTATGGACAAGAGATTTAAAATCAGGATATTCCAAAAAGGCTAAATCTCGAGAGAAATTAAACTGACGTTTTGTTCATCTCTGCCCAAGGTTTCAATTATTAACAGCAAGGTATTCCATACTCACCGACTGGAATGAGATCCTTGAGCTAAACCAGACTTTTCTCCAGAGAATAACTCATCACTATCATCAGCACCAGAAACTAATGGAACTGGAAAGAAAGAAAATAAAAATAAATAAAAATATCTAAATTAAACCAATTTGTAATTTTCGTATTGAGCTTTGAAGGAAAATAAAGTTAATCAACATTTATTATAATTCTTCATTCCCTAAAATAAATTTAAAAAACATATACATAATAAAATACTTATAAACGAATTTTGTAAAATTGAGATGAGAATAAACCGAAAAAAATTAATTTCCATTTTAAAATAAGACAAATTTCTAATCATTAAATAAAACTAATCAAGGGAGAAGGTCAACATAAAAATGGTTCATGCAAAGAATAATTAGTTACATATTTGAAATGTAATTAATAATTTATACAGCAGTTTTTCTTCCTTAAAGCACCATTCACTAAGTTTAATTTAGTTTCTTAGGAGGAGGTTTGACAGAAACGTATCTATTACACGAACGGAGACTGAGATAATTAATACCCTAGTCAGCTAGTCTGTGGGAGGTTAATCACTACAAGTGAATTTAATGGCACCAATAACTATCTCTAGTATGAAACTGATATTTACTGTAATGTTATGAAAAAAATGTAAAGAAAGTTCAGTATATTCTACAGACTGAAATAACAGTAATAGGTTTACAGTTGTAATTTAACAGTATAATTAAATTGAGCTAAACTAATGGTAAGTGTTTTATTGATTTCATCACTAAATTCCAGAATTGCAGAATTGATGTTTAACACTTAACTACTGACATATATTGATCTAAAACTTTCAGCACTTTCTCTAATTTTAACTTGTCAATTAAGTTAATTCTTCTAAAGATAAAGTTTGGGAAATATATCCAAAACAGTTTCTCCTTTCTTGCATTATTATTTAGTTAAGGTGGCGAATTGGTAGAGTCGTTAGCATGTCGGACAGAATGCCTTGCAGTATTCATTCTGGCTCACTGTGCTCTGAGTTCAAATCCCGCCGAGGTCAACTTTGCCTTTCATCCTTTTGGGGTCGATAAAATAAAGTACCAGTCAAGTATTGGGGTTGTTGACCATGTGCCTATGGTAGATACAATTATTTAGCTATTGACTGAAACTCTCAATATTGATTTCATCAGTTAAAATCACTTCTATATATAATTCTATATGAATTCCACATATTTTTATAAAACATATAAAGAAGTAAAGTCACAATACTTTCTCAAAGATGGTTTTGATTTATAGATGATATTACATCATAAGAAAACTCCCTTACCAACAAGACAGGGCCTTGAATCAGGGTATGTTGGGCACGCACATTTATAACCACTAGGTCGAGCAAGGCATAAGTGAGTGCATCCACCATTTCGTATTGCACACTGGTTGGTCCCTAAAAGAAAGTAAGTTGACAACAATGTAATCATGTGAAATACAACAATTTTAATATATGGTTTTTATATCGACAATAATAGCAATTAATAAATGACAAAATATTTGATAGGCCATAAGTGTGTCTGTATTGAATCCTGTTTTTTATCCTGCTTTTTAACAGGTTTTCGTGATATATATATATATATCTACACACACACTTATACATACATACATACATACATACATACATATATATATATATACATATACACATACAGACATACATACATACATACATATATATACACATACAAACATATATATATATATGTGTGTGTGGTGTTTGTGTGTGTGTGTGTGTAAAGATGAAAATCAAATAAAATATCTGATTGGATACATATTCATAGATAGAATCAATTTCATTAATAAATAAAATAAAATTATATAAATAAAAAAAATGAATGGATAAAAATCAATATAAATATTATATTAATTGCAGGTATTTTAGCCCATTCATGAATTCACCTTCCAATACTACAAAATACTACAGCGAATAAATAAAGAGTGAAAGAAAGGAAGCAAGAAAGAAATAAGTAAAGAAAGAAAGAAAGCGAGTAATGTAATATATTAGTTAAGTTAAAGTATGAACCGAGCCTCTTACAGGCCCATTAGGCCAGAATCTATCCTGGTTTCTGAGGCGTAACCCTTTCATTACCATATTTCTAATGAAATACACTGCCTATGGTTTCCAATTAATGTTGAAAATAATCAAGAATTTTAAGGGATTTAGTAAAATAACCAACTCTCTTGTTATTAAGTTGGTGTTTGGAACATAACTGGACAAACATTTCTTACATAAATTTATAATGGAAGGCTTAAATTTAAATATGGACATCTTAAAACAAATGCCTTTTTAACATAGAAACATGGGCGGTTTCAGGCAGTTTGGTATCAAAAGGGTTAGTGAATGGGAGTACAAGACTACACCCTGAATGGGACGCCAGTCTATTACAGGGTTAACCCCCAGTTGCTGCTGCTGGTACTCGTTTCCAGCTGAGTGGACTGGAGCAACATGAAATGAAGTGCTTTGCTCAAGGACACAATGCGTTGCTCGGTTCGAGAATCAAACCCATGACCTTACAATCAGGAGTCCTATTAATCATTAACCACTAAGCCTTCACAATGTAATATACAGTAAGAAACAATATCATTAATTTTCAAGATGTTGCCAGAATTCGTAGTTCATTCCTATTCTGTACCATGATAAAAGAAAGAGTGATGGAAATAAATAAATAAATAAATAATATATTTTGATACTCTACATTCAGTATCGAGTACTCTCTTCTTTTTTTCTTGTTTACACTGAAGTTTTTACATTCAAGTGTTTACATAAATATCTACCGCTCCTTGACATAGAGTAGAGAGTGCTATAATAAGACGGATGTAAACTGTTGAATATGGAACAATGTCCGTCAGTTAGACTTTTTATCTAAGGATGTTCCCATTCCTTCTAGAAATATAGCCTAAATATAGCTTTATTTGAGAGAACAGAAAGTTTCATAAGAAGAATGAGATGGAAAGCATACTTTAGCCTGGGGTTAAATAATAGCAATAACAACTACAACCAGCATACAAACAAACCAATAAGGGAATCTCTATGCAGTCACTCAACCTTCTAGAAATGGCAGCCAAATCTTTCTCATATAACATCCTACCTATTATCTTATAAAATGGAAGGACACATTGAATAATGCAATACTAGATACATTATTTCTGAAATAAAAAAGACCATGATGGTCATTGCTGGACCACCTTTGATCATAGATCTTCTCAATCAGGGCTGACCTGCTATAAGCAACAACAATAACTGATATATAAATTTTTACTGAGAACTCCCCTCCAAAATCTTGATTATATTGAAAATCAATTAAAATACACTGGCATTCTATTTATTAGAAATATAGTCACGAAAGGGTTAACACAGAATGTCTAAATTAACTTTATAATGCCTAAATTATCAATATGCAGAAAAGAAATTATTTATAGGTCTTTTTCAGTTTGATGTAAAAATATTAAATTTTCTTACAGACACACACATACACACATATATATATATATATGTCATCATCATCATTTTTACATCCGTGTTTCCATGCTAGCATGGGTTGGACAGAGATTTTTGAGGCAGTATTTTCTGGCCAGATGCACTTCCTGTCACCAACCATACTTATTATTTTTAGTATGGAGAATGTAAACAAACTTCACTGGCTGTCTAAGCGATAAGCAATGACAAGCACACACACACACACACACACACATACGATGGGCTTTTATCTCAGTTTCCGTCTACCAAATTCACTCACAAGGCATTGTTCAGCCCGAGGCTATAGTAGAAGACACTTGCCCAAAGTGCCACACAGTGAACTAGATCTCCAAATCACATGGTTACAAACAAAATTTTTAACCACACAGCCATGCTTGCACCTAAATGTATATATAAATTATTCAAACATCAATAATTATGTAACAATCACCAGATATTAAAATTGCCTCCATTTAATAATGTTGTTCAAACATTAAGAATCCTTAAAGCTTTCAATTTTCCCATAAGAGTCTCGTATTTGAAGCATCAAGAATTATTAACAATAGGTGTTACAGAGTTAAAAAGACGGTAGAACTAACTAACCTGTCTGCCGAAGAGGAGATACAACACTAATTGACATTAGTCCTTCCATATTGTTTTGGATAACAATTCTATCGAGTCCTGTCTTTTTGCTAGCTCTGTGAATTGCCTTTGTTCTCCAATCAGTCCAGTAGATATAATTTTCAAACTGAAATAAAATAAAAAAAGACAGAATATAAAGCATTTTATTTAAGCTTAGTCATAGAAGTGAAAGCATGTAGCACAGGGGTTACGGAGTTGGACTGACAATTGTAAGGTCAAGGAGTTGATTCCTGGACAGCGCGGCATGTTCTGTCCTTGAGTAAGGTACTTCATTTCATGTTGCTCCAGTCCACTCAGCTTAAAATGAGCACCTATAATAGGACTGGGGGCCCCTACCATTAAAATACCCAAGAAACTTCCCATGAGATGCAACCTTATACGAAGCTGCAGGTGTGAGTTGTATCTTTTACAGTCTTTTTTTTTTTTTTAGTCTTAGGAGGAAGGGCAGCACCCATGACCTTTTCACAGGACCCATGACCTTTTCACAGGACCCATGACCTTTTCATAGGACCTCTGAGACTGGTGAGGAGAAAGGGAAGAAGGAACCAAGACTCGTGGGTTGATGCAGTAGTATGCAGCACATCAAGATATTGAGTAAACCTTCAGACTAGAGACCTGGTCCAAATGTTTGCAACACACTTGACTATACTAAAAGGTACCCAAAAGCCAGATGGTGGTGTTAAACCAGGTGATTGATTAAGTCTACCACCAAAGTGGTAGACTTAATCAATCTACGTCATCAATTATGAAGATGGAGCAGGCAGATAGTGGTAGTAGTGATGATGTTTGATGATTAGGTTTGATAATAAGTGATATTCATCCTTTTTTTAAGGCTATAAGTCAAATGATGTGAAATAGCTTCAATCAGAATTTGAAACTGATTCTCAATGTCAGTAAACACATAATAATAATAATAATAATAATCATCATCATTTTTACGTCCGCTTTTTCTATGCTGGCACGGGTTGGATGAGTTTGTTTTTGGAGTAAGGTAGTTTTTCAACGGATCTTCAACCATTGAACCATTAATCTGCTGGCCTAATGTTTTATGCGGGATGTAAACAAATGCACACCAGTAGCAAAGGGATGTCAACAATGAAGACTTCATAGAGACAGACGCAAACACATATACATACATATGATGGGCTTCTGTACAGTTTTTGTCTACCAATTTCACTCACAAGGCATTGGTCGGCCTGAGGTTATAGTAGAAGACACTTGTCCAAGGTGCCATGCATTGAGATAGATCCCAGAATCAAATGGTTACAAAGCAAACTTCTTAACCACACAGTCATGTCTGCACCTCACAGCCATGCCAACTCCTCAGAGCCATGCCTGCACCTCATGTTAAATAAAATAAAATAGCTAATCTTTTCTGAATATCAAAGTTGCAAATGGGCTGGTATTTATCTCCAGTTCCTGCAGAGTTAAGCAAATGAGAGATAAACCTCACTCTGAATAGGACACTGATATATCGCAGGTAGCTTTTTCCTGTGGGAGGTGTTGAACTCAGCACTGGCAATTCCATAGTGCTGCTGATGTTTACTGTGATGTATTATACCACCCTGCAGTACCTACTTTAAAGCTGGATAAACTCAGTTATTGAGAGATAAATATCTTGACCACAGACACAACCCTCATGAAGAATAATTAATCTCTCTCTCTCGCCCTTTTCCTATAGAAGGAAATGACATTGGCACTGCAAACCAAGAAATTAGTCATAAATTTGGTGAACTGAGAGAGTCGTTAGAGCGTTGGATAGAATGCCTTGCAGTATTTGTTCCGGCTCACTGCACTCTTAGTTCAAATCCCGCCAAGGTCAAATTTGCCTTTCAGGGTAGATATATAAAGTACCAATCTAGGGTGGTGGACTGGCAGAATCATTAGTGCGTCGTTGGATGGGATGCCCTTTGGTATTTGTTCCAGCTCCTTGCACTCTAAGTTTGAATGCTGCCATGTCCACTTATATGGTAAACTTAATCCATCACCCAGTTTAACACTACCACCGCCTGGTTCTTTGGTGCTTCAGTGGAGTCCACTCTGTTGTAAGCATTCAAGCCAGGTTTCTAGTCTGAGGATACTTTCCTCCCTCCCTGACTAACTGATAAAAAAGGGAAAAAATTCCATAGTACTGCTGTTATCTGCAGTGGTGAGTTATACCACCTTGCAGTAAATAGTTTAGAGCTAGGTGGACTCATTGTTAGCCTATTGATCTGGCTATCTGTCACTCTATTTGAAATAAGCTTCACTGTTAATGCTTTATTCAGTATACTCCACACATTTTATTCAGAACATATATAACTCCGCTTGCCACAATCTGCCTGGTTGTCAAACAGGTCCAACTATTTTACAACCGATTGGTTAGCATGAAAAATAATACATGTATGCATTTGTGTGTATGCATGTTTCTGTATGTTCATATATATATATATATGTATATACATATGTGTTTGTGTATATGTGTGTATGTGTGTATATAAGTATATACATATATGTTTGTGTGTGTGTGTGTATATATATATTATCAATGATGATGATGTATATATATATATATATATATTACGAAAGGGTCGCCCCTTTCGTAATTAACTTTAGCTCGGCAAGCCTTTAGCGACATCAGCGGACATACAAGTCTGCTGTTTACTA
>JAOPJM010492815.1:0-10888 GCA_027124095.1 Muusoctopus leioderma | reverse complement strand
CTTCAGAAGTCTGAATATAGCCAAATTTTTATTTTCTCTTGGTTGGGAAATATATATATATATATATATATATTTATATATATATATATATTGAAACAACAACAACAACGTCCATCGCAGGCGTTTACCACATCCTCGATCTTTTCCAGAAGGATTTTTTTGTAGAAGTCATTAGATGGGGTGGGTATATTTTTCGGGGAGAAGCCAATGTTAAACAAATCCATGTTGTATATGTTATACTGGTTTGCTTAGAGCGCTCTACCCCAGTGGCTGTGAGCCCCTGCCAATCATCGCAGGCGTTTATATATATATATATATATATGAATACATATATACATAAACAGATACACACATACATATATATATACACGTGTGTGTGTGTGTGTGTGTGTGTGTGTGTGTGTGTGTGTGTGTGTGTGATTCAGAAATCCATTCAGCTTTTAAATGATATATACAATTTTTATTGAATTTGACATCGAAGATTTTTACTCATGTATCACCAAAGACATTTCCTATAAAACTATACCTTTCTCATCCAAGCATACAACTATAATACCAGACAAGCTCGGAACTATATCACCCCAGTTTTATTTAACAACAACAAATCCTTGATGAAAAGATAAAAACATGGTGAAGCATTCAACGTTTCCGTGGGGAGCTACGAAGGTGATGAGATGTGTAAATTAGTCGGCCTATATCTACTTAGTGAACTAGAACAGAGAGACAATAATACAAACATGGGACTGTATAGGGATGACGGCCTAATAACTTCGAAGAGCTACATAGCCGAGACTCAGCAACAACAAAACAACATAGCCATCTTCAAAACGTTTAACTGTAAAATAAGACTAGAAACCAACATGGTACCTACCAACTTCCAGGATAACAAGGATCGTTATCGTTCCAGTGCAGTAGCAGACGGCCATAACCCTCTTCCACTATAGATTTTATAGTCAATTGTGGTCCTATGATCGAGAGATTTGCACTGGCCATCGTTGGGATTTGAACCCCAGGTGGAATATTAACACAGAACGCAAAGAAGTGGAACAGATACTGCAAGACATCTTGTCCGACGCCCTAACAATTCCGTCAAACCCCCGCTCTGGACAGATACTAACCCGAAAGGGTACATCCCGAAAGGGTACATCCCGAAATGGTACATCCCGAAAGGCTACATCCCGAAAGGCTACATCCCGAAAGGGTACATCACGAAATGGTACATCCCGAAATGGTACATCCCGAAAGGGAACATCCCGAAATGGTACATCCCGAAAGGGTACATCCTGAAAGGGTACATCCCGAAAGGGTACATCCCGAAAGGGTACATCCTGAAAGGATGAAAGGCAAATTTGACCTCAGCGGGATTTGAACTCAGAGCACAAAGAGCCGAAACAAATACTGTACAAATACCAACAACTCTGCCAATTCGCCGCCTATACAACGATAAACCTAACCTTAGATTCCTACATGGCTTATATAAAACCTAACACCCGAACCTCAATGTATACATTCAAATTCAAACCATCCGCCCGTAATTATTAAACAAATACCTATAGCAATAAGTGAATGTATAGGCAATTTCTCCTCAAATGAAACAATTTTTCGTAGGGTCGACAGGTACAACCAAGCACTTGAGTATAACCACTTCAAAAACGCAATAGCATATAACTCACACACCACAAACAACAAAAAACAACTTCACCAGAGAGTGAAATAAGATCTAGTTGAGCTTACTTTTCAGCAAAAACTTTATAACCTGCGTGGCGAAACAATGCCTCTCTTTAATCAACAAACACTTCCACAAAGACAACAAACATCATAAAATATTCAACAGAAACAATACAAAGCCAGTTATTCCACAACATATTCTATGGCAAAAATCATTCCATTGCATAACCACAGAATCCTTCAATACAATACAATCCAAAGAGAAGATAACTGCAACTGATTCAATCGATTGTAAGCCTATGCGTAATGGAAATATATCAGTATTTCCTCATAACGTGATGTGCACTGTGCACTATAGAAATAAGCGCCAAGGGAATAAAATCCGCGAAGTGGTTTCGTTTCATGGCTGGAGATACTTTATATGACTTACACTTCTGATGTTGTGATCATTTAGCTCCAGGTAAGCAGTGATCGAGCAGACCTATGATCAAAGCGTTCCTGCTATGACTATCTATCTTCTTTGCAAGTTAGTATATCTAGAACTACATAATTATTCAATGTGTCCCCACTTCTTTAATACGCTAGGGTGTGATATGAGGGAGATTTGGTTACCATTTCTAGCAGGTCAGGTGACCGCGTAGAGGCTCCCTCGTTAGCTCGTCCCTTTTGACGTTCTTTAGAAAGGAATTAAAGTCACAATTTTTCTTTAGCTCTTCTCTAACAACATATAGCTTTTGTGCCCAGTAAAATGAAAGCTTAAACAGAACATTTCCACTAAGTACCTCCTGCATATCATATTTCAGGATTCAAAGAGAGGTAAAAAGCAATGTGCAAGTAAATGGTTGGACATTTCCAAAGGACACAGATATAAGTTTATCAGTCTACCCATTACATCATGACCCCGAATACTGGCCTGAGCCTGAGAAGTTCATACCCGAACGGTAAGATTAATTCATATTCTTTCTTCAAACTCATCTAAAAAAGAAAAGCGGTAACTATATAAATATTTTCATCTGATAATGACAGGCTTGCTGCATAGAGCCAAGCCTTTAACTCCTAGTGGATTCGTAGGGGCGCCATCACAACTTATGGCATTTCTTGGGTGTTTATTGAAACCTGGCGGTGCCTACCCTCTCTCTCTAGGTCTGACCACAGCCGATTTCTTCTAGATACAGAGAGTGAGAGAGACAGGCAGACACAGAGAGAGAGAGAGAGAGAGAGAGAAGAATCGACCCCAGTACTGGACTAGTAATTTATCGACCCCGAAAGGATGAAAGGCAACGTTGACCTCGGTGGGATTTGAACTCAGAACGCAGGGAGCCGGAACGAATACTGCGAAGCATTCTAACCGACGCTCTGATGACTCAGCCTTTGCTGTATAGAGCAGTAAGGTATTTGTAAACTGACTCTGCAATTCGCCAAATGATCTCTAATTGAAGCTATTTCAGTTCTCGTACATCACTTATTGTGTTGCAGAAATGTTTGCCTAATCAGTACTGAAACAATTGAAGTTTGAAGAATATATTACATTCCTAGTCCTATATGACCTCTAAATCTTGTTGGAATGTCTACATTTCTACATTTTTCTTGATTTCCAGAACTGCTTCGGTGCTTTTGTTGTTGTTTTTTGGTTTAACCCACGTCAGCCCTAGTCGAGCAGACCTATGGTCAAAAACATTCTAGCCATAAACATCCGTCGTTTTTCAGACATACATTATCCAATATGTCCTTCCTTTTCTAAGATTGCAGGTATTATTTCGGAAATATTGGGCTGCTGTTTTTAGCACATCGAGCGACAGCGTTGATGCTTCCTCGCTGGCATGTCTGCTTCAGTGCTGTCTACGTAACTGCTCAATATGATAGATTGCAGAGTTTTGTTTATATTCGACAAAAATAAAGAACAATAAAGATTCCAGAATAATGTCTTGTGGTCATCGTTTTATTACTGGAGATTTTTTTGTATAAGATACTATCAACCTATTTTTTGTATAAGATACTATCAACCTATTTATTACTGGAGATTTTTTTGTATAAGATACTATCAACCTATAAGATACTATCTGACTTATGGTTTTACAAAAATATGTGAATTGAATGTCCAAACTTTCTGATCTACCGACAAATGTTAAATTGTGACATTAGATGCAGCAGTGCTCGAATTTGTCAAACACTTTGGTGAAATCAAAATATATGTAGACAAGCCTTTATATGGGAAATACAAATTTCAGAATTTTGTCATCTTTGTTCGATGAAGATATTTAGTATTGTGATAATTACACAGACATCAAGAGACGACATGAGTTCGACTCCCACTCGTTCTCAAATTCATAGCCTAATTCGTGAACTTGTTACAAGAGCACCAATGCATTTTTTCCCCCAATGTAAACGTGTGTTCTCTGTTCATTCCTAGTTAACCTCCTACAGTTGTAATCCTCTGTCTCCCTATATATATATATATATATATATATATATATGCATGTATGCATGCATGCATGTATGTATGCATATATATATATATATATATATACATACTGATTCCGATTCCAAGCCCTTAACTCCTAAGGGCACCGTCGTAACATACGGCGTTTCTTGGGTATATATTTAAACCTGTTGGTGCCCACCTCCTCTCCAGGCCTGACCACAGCCGATTTCCTTCAGAGAGAGAGAGAGAGAGACAAACAGACAAGCAGAGAGAGAGAGAGAGAGAGAGACAAACAGACAAGCAGAGAGAGAGAGAGAGAGAGAGACAGACAGACAAACAGACAAGCAGATAGAGAGAGAGAGAGACAGACAGACAAACAGACAAGCAGATAGAGAGAGAGAGAATAATCGACCCCAGTACTGGACTGGTACTTTATTTATCGACCCTGAAGGGATGAAAGGCAAAGTTAACCTCGGTGTGATTTGAACTCAGAGCGCAGAGAGCCGGAACGAATACCGTAAAACATTCTAGCCGACGCTCTAACAACTCTGCAAATTCGCCGCCTTATTCAATACTGATAATACAAATAAAAAGTCATGGAGTTGGATACCAGTGAGAAATATGGGTTAAAATATTATCAAATGTATCTCGTTTTGTCAAAGATATTCAGCAGTGACTGTTTATATGTTTCATTTCAAAGAATGAAAGTATTCGATAATGAACGTCAGTATCGTTAATGAAAGTGTTTACATTCGGGATTATGTCTTTTATATCCTTCCATACTGAAGGTTGACAGCATTAATTCCACGGGACCAGTGTTAACGAGTTGTGCCATTGTTAATTTCGTATTTAAATACTAAAACCAACTCCAAAATGAATAGTACCATTAAATTCCTCGTAAAAACATTGGTTACTATGAAGTTATTTTAAAATGTGTAGGATCAACTGTTTGGTTTCGTATAGCGATTCAAAGGGTAGATGAAATATCAATAAATAATCAATAATGATAATACAAATAAAAAGTCATGGAGCTGGATACCACTGGGAAATATGTGTTAAAATGTTATCAAATGTGTCTCGTTATGTTAACGATATTCACCGCCGACAGTCTATGCTTCTTTTCAAAGAATGAAAGTATTCGATAATGAACCGTCACTATCGATAACGAGGGTTGACATTCTGGATTATGTCTTTTATATCTTTTATATCCTTCCGTACTGAAGGTTGATTGCAGTAATTCCATGGTATCAGTGTCATCGAATTAAGCCATTTTTAATCTTGTATTTAAATAGTGAAACCGACTACAAAATAAATAGCACCATTACATTCCTTGTAACAAAAACTGGTTATTATGAAATTATTAAAAAATGTGTAAGTTCAACTGTTTGGTTTCGTATTGCGAACAAATTACACCCACATATATATATATATATACATAGTCCATCACTAACTGTCTAACCTAATATATTGGTGTAAGCTTCATAATATTTCTCTATATTCCTGTTATTTAATTCGAAACACTAATTTAAATTTGTTTCTATTTGAGCAGAATTTTAGTTATAAGCTTCTGGTCTCAACATCCAACTGTATAGAACTGTTGTTTGTATTGAAATGTATATTTTCTTATTCAGATTCTCTCCCGAATCCAAAGACAAAATTCACCCATATGCTTACATACCATTTGGTGCAGGACCAAGAATATGTATTGGAATGAAACTTTCACGTTTAGAGTTGAAATTAGCTATGGCTCGGCTTGTTAAGAAATATGAATTTATAAAAACATTCAAAACCGATGTAAGTTTAGTTTATTTGTCTGACCTTTTATTTCTGAAGATGTTTAACATTTTTTCAAATGAAGCATTTGTTTTAGGAACGTAAATTAACTAAAACTTAAAATTTAGTATCAAAAATGATATTTGTAAGCAGAAATTCTTTATAGGATGACTATGATGACAAATATCAATGTATCATGGACATGTATTGTTTTTTTGTCATTTATGTAAGTATGGTGTCAAATGTTTGTTCGTCTAATGTGATGGTTAACTTACTTTGAGTGTTACTATTTAAGTCCTAACCAACTGCACAATGAAATATGGCCGCAACAAGGAATTGCAATTTGAAACACAGATATGTTTCAAACCCTGTTTTACCAACTACACATCCCAATTGGGACATTTACGGTGGGCCCTAATCTAATACTGGCGGACTCTGGATTGGAAATTTCGAAATCAATTCAAGCAACAAATAGAGCCTGAACTAAATTTAATTAATACAAAATTGTATATAAATAACATTGAAGATGTTTCTATCAACCTTATATAATAATACTAAAACAGTAACTCACCTCACACAATATGGATGTCTAACATTGGCACAAAGTCACACATGTTATGGGAGGACACACTCAATTATATCGATTTCTAGTACTTCAATCATCCTTATATAATCGATACTAGAAGGCAAACTTGACTCTAGCGGGGTTTGAAATCAAAACGTTAAGCGATATGATTAAATACTGCAAGGTTTTTTGTCCGCCATTGTAGTGATTTTGTCTTCACCGACAATCAGCACACAATAATGGCGTGTAATCCTCAGATGTTCTAAACCGATATAATTAAACTGTGTATACTTAGTCAAAACAAAAAGAAATTTGAGTATATTTTTTATTGCTTGTCTAATTAATGTTTGATGTATTATTATTTACTGACGAATTGGAAATTCAGAAAATATTGATGTAGATTTTATTAATTTCGGCTTAACTTATACAAAAATCTCATAAATCTCTATAACAACGAGATAGTTTAGTACTTGCTCAGCAAAATAAGTTCCTTGCCTTGGCTTGTTTCATAGTTTATATAAGATATCTGGTAATGAACTTATTAGAATATACTACATCTGTCTCAAATCATTTTTCTACAATTTAACAGGAGTATTAATATGCTTTCTACTCTGAACCTAAATGTACGCTAATGTTCCATTTTTGCATCAACTATTCATTTTATCGGTCATAAAAATCATATTACGAAAAGTTTTAAAATCATGATAAAAATAATTAAAAATATATGAAGGAAATATAAAGAAATTGGTAAAAGAAGACTATACCAAATACGTGAGATAGTGTGTATTTATACCACCAATATTACAACTATGACCAACAATGCTTACAGGTGATTTTGGATGTACAAGACGGAGTCGTGGTGTATATATATATATATATATATATATATATATATATATATATCAAAACAGAAATATAATGAAAATCAGAATAACTATAATTAATGTAGAATTACATCATCCCTTACGCACATTTCTGTAGATTACTAGTCAACATTACGCAAGTGATGTTACGCAACATTACTAGAAAACCACATCATCAGAGAAGTCTTTGATCAAGACTGGGCCAACAACAGAATCTTCAAAGTTTATGATCAAGACTGGGCCAACAACAGAATCTTCAAAGTTTATAATGTGATAGAAGTGGGAGGAGACGAAAAATAGGGCAACAAAATATAGCAGTAGATCAAAATTGTCTACAACGGAGAGGAGGTGGTAAAGCACATCCTTCATTCGTTGGTCAAGTAGATCAAATGAAAGACCTCAAGTGTGGTCAGATGTCTTAGTGATATGAAGAATGGACACTTCCTGACAATTCACGATCTATTCCCTATCAAAAGAGGTCATTAAGGAAAAGATAAATGAGAAGATAAAGATAAAATGATATAAAGAATAAAAAATAAAAATAAGAATAAAAAGATATAAAGAATTAAAGGTAGGTATAAACCTATACAAATAGAAAAGTAAGGACAAAAAATAAAAATAAAAATAAAAAAACATCAATGCATATGGGAAAGAAATATAAATGCATAAGGGACAGAAATAAAAAGTAAAGAATAGAAAGTTTAAAATTAAATAAAATAAGACGAATATAAATATGCTTCATTAGATATATGTGGCAGCATAGCTATTAAGCATATATAACAAGTGTGTTCCATTTTTACATTTTTTTCAATTTACATGGTCCAAATATATATGCACATATATTGGCGCATGCATACGTACATATAAATTAAGTACATACACGCATATATGATCAAAAATATACCCATAGATATACATATATATCCACATAGTCTAATATATAGTATATAATATATAATATATAAAAACTATAATATATAACATATAATAATAAATAATCACTCAATATATAATATATAAAAACTATAATATATAACATATAATAATATATAATCACTCAATATATAATGTATAAAAAAAATATATAACATATAATAATATATAATCACTCAATATATAATGTATAAAAAAATATAATATAACAACAAAGATTTCGTCCCAGAGTCATGGATACGTGTATAAAATTAATAAAAATTAATATATATAAATATAATGAGTAAAATACAGATGCAAAAGAATACAAAATATAAGATTTAAGGTGCAACTAACGTATGTTATAAAAATAGATCCTATGCGTGTAAACAAGCTAAGGGAATCAATATGTCTAAATACGAAAAATATAAAGGGGCTTTTGGTTGAAACAGTTCCGCCCTATCAGCTAAATTTAGTAAGAGACAATATCGAATACTATGTCATTAATGCTCGTTCAAGCGGATCTACATGTTTTTTTTATCATTCTTATTCAACTCCTTCATTATAAAAAATGTTCTAATTGAGTTTGTCAATGATATATAAATTTCCAGTTTTGTATCCTTGTACATGTAATTTGTCGGAGCGTTTAATACTTGAAATCTAAGTAGAAAGTTCATTTTGGAAAGCGTTCGCGTATTTTGTAAATTTCAAGTTTTTTACCATTAGCATCAAATCCCTTTCAAAGTTTTCGAGGAGTGGGTTATGTGGCGGGTTCCTATAAGATTTGAATTCATAAAAGTTCTTACTCTCACAGTATTCCTTAGATTTGTTCGTCATATTATCAAAGAAGAAAGCTCGCCATCTCATTCTCCTTATGAGTGCGTTAGTCTTCTGCAGAGGCAATTCCAAATAAGGTTTTTTTTCCTTATTTTGTGGTGAAAAACTAAGTAAACCTCAATGAAATTTGAACACACATCGTAGAGGGGTGAAATATAATATTGCAATGTGTTTACAAGTCTTAACCTTAAAAATGTTCTGCAACCCCACTAATATCAGAAGTATATAGATGATATGGTAAAAAAAAACAAAAAAACCTTTTTGTGAGCATTGTATTCTTAACCATACTGTTTTCTTTTACATTTAGGAGAACATAAACTTTGTAAGTCACTTTTTCCTTGCTGCCAAAAATGGTATTTGGATGAAAATAAAGCAACGATAAGTATGAAATCAAAGAAAGAAAGCTTACATGTATATAACAATTCATACTGCGGCAATGAAGACAAAACTTTTACGACTATAAAACAGTGTTCTGATATAAAACAGATTGTTAGCTGAAATTATTTATTTTGTTTTTGTAGCTTTTACGAACAGAAATCTGATTTGAAAATTGTATTGTAAAACAATTCTTCTTCGTCAAAACTATGCTTTTGACACTTTCAAAACGTTTCCGACGCAATTGATTCATGTATTTGTTTTGTTAACGTTTGATATGAATAATATAGTATATTTTTTACTGCTGGAATTCTGTTACTGTTTTCTTTAAAGAGATTTTTCGATAATAAAAATAATGAAAAGAAATTTCGCTTCTTTATCTAAATCTCAACGCAATGAAAACTTTTGTTTATTAGTAACAATGGGTTATCGAAATAACTTAGCCTGTGATATACATATGGCTTGGTGAGTTTGATATGGTTGATATTCCACTTTCAGTTGGTAGGTGATGAGGAGAAAAATAGACGAGGATAGGATTCCAGGCGTGGTGCAGTTTGGAAAAAAAAAAAAAGAGTAAAATATTTAGTTCAGGCCAGTGAAAATAATGATATACGAGAGAAGCAGCAATAGGGGCATGGAGTGGGTTTGAGTAATACAATTGAAAAGTACAAAAGAACTGTAACTGCTGTAATAACGACAGAAAGATGGGGGCTAGGTGTTAGTGAGTCAGAGGGACAAGTGCAGTAGAGTATTGAAGAGTGAAGCTTTGCTTCATAATATTAATAATTATTATAATTAATAATCAAGGGATTGCTATAATAGTTAGAGCGTCGGACAAAATGCCTTGTGGTATTTGTTCCAACTCTTTAAGTACTAAGTTCAAATCCCACCGAGGTCAACTTTGCTTTCCATCCTTTTGGGGTCAATAAAACAAATACCCGTCAAGTACTGGAGTCAATATAATCGATAGTTCCCTCCCTGCATATTTCAGGCTATGTACCTATGTTAGAAACAATTATTATAAGGACGGTGGAATGGCACAATGGTTAGTGTCGGACAAAATGCTTAGTGGTATTGGTTCCGGCTCTTTATGTTCCGAGTTCAAACCCCACCGAAGTCAACTACCTTTCATCGTTCCCGGGTCGATAAAATAAAGTACTAGTCAAATACTGGGGTCGATTTAATCGACTAACTTCTCCCCCAAATTTCTGACCTTGTACCTATCTTAAAAACAATTATTATAAATTTAAGAAATTATAGTAGTAGTAGTAGTAGTAGTAGCCTTGTTATTGTCCCCTTTCGTTGTGCTGTGTTTTGTTTTATTTTCGTGTTTTATTATATTGAAAATACTGTACATAATGTGTATGCAGTAACAATAAGTGCTATTTTCTGCACGGTGTGTGCATGTACGTGGTTCGATCAATAATCTCTAAGACTCGATAAGAAAAAATGAAGTTATAATGTTCAAACAAA